>JAYEPQ010000014.1:28734306-28736806 GCA_036321105.1 Dracaena cambodiana
ATCTGTGTCAGTGTGGGGATCGACGATCTGTGTCAGCGTGGGGATCGGCATGGGGATCGGCGATCTGTGTCAGCGATCTTGGGGATCAGCGTGGGGATCGACGATCTGCGTCGGCGATCTTGGAGATCGGCAAAGCGGCAATCGGCGTGGGGATCTGGGCGTCAGCGTCGGAGCGGCAATCTGCATGGGGATCTGGGCGTCAGCGTCGGAGCGGCAATCTTCGTGGGGAAGCGTCGACCGACAATCCGTTAGGGGTTCTACAGGGTAAGTGTAGTTAGGGTTTTTTTAAGTTAGATTTGTGTTGAAGTGAAATTATTATTTGCTAATTAGACAATAAAAATAGGCTTGCTTCTTTCTCAGAGATGTGAAAATTCTTGAAAATTATGATGAATATTGAAAGTTGTGTTGTCCTTCTGGGGGGATATGGAATGATTTTTTTGGCCAATTTAACGGATTAAAAACAGGGAGAGCTTTAATTAACTTAAAAATTCAATTGTGCTAGAATTGACCAGATTGAGATAATGGATTGGATTCTCATTTCAAGTAGGTGGTAGATTTTATTTGAAAATTTGAACAATTCTGTTTTCGATCTCATCAATCTTCTCACTAAATAATTCCTGAAAGACATTGGATGTGTAAAAATAGTTTCCATGACATGTTCCTATTGATATGTGTAAGTTCACGGTAAACAATCATGAAGCCATTTTATGTTAGTATCTTCATAAGCTCTGATAGTCTAATGCTATTTTTTAAAATTATTATTACAACAAGCTAGGATTAATCCACAGCTTATTCTACACTATAATATGTAAATCTATTTAATTAAACAGCCCATTCACAGAGAACAACCCATTTACAATGTGGGTTAACATATCGTGTAGGATATAATTCGGTTTTTGGGCCAAACAAATACTTGAAGTAGTGGCAGTAAGCTTTACTCCTAGTACTTAGGGTTTTTTGAAATTAGGGTTTTTTGTCTGTTCAGTTAGTAGTTTGTATTTTATAATGCACTAATAAATTACTAGTTTCTATTTTTTTTTGATAGAAATTATTGTTTTATTTTGTTGAATGGATGCCGGTATTGTTGAAGTAATTCTACGCTACAATGGTTATTGGAAAATAATTTCTAGAATAGGTCGGAAAAAATATAAGTGTGGGAATAAAAAAACAATTAGAGTTGACGTTAATGATATAACACTGAGGAGTTTTGGATAACAGATTGCCCAGTTCCTTCCCATAGCCCGAGGGTATTTACTGAATCTTTCATACACTATCCCAAATACAAACGCTATGTTATTTGGATCCATCAAAACAAATTTAGATTTTATTCAAGTGTTGAGGGAACATCTCCAGAGAAAGAAAGTTGAGATGCTCTTGGTGCTAGATGAGGAAAATAGAAGAAAAGAAGATAATGGGGTTGATGATGATAGATTTGTTTCGTGGAATGATATTTTGGTTGAGGAAATGGAAGGAAATCATATGGGTAATGATGATCTTAGTTGTGATGCAGGGGATAATGGGCGTAGTAATGAGGGTTGGTGTGAACTTGTAGTTGTCGAAAATGAAGAAAGAGCTGAGAATGATGCAGATGAAATTTATTCAGAAGATGGCTACCATTCATTTCATAGCTCAGAATCCAGAGATTCTAATTGTAGTGATGTAGAGACTAGTGAGGGTCTAATATACTCAACGGATCTCGAAAATCCAGAAATAAGTTTGGGAAAAAAATTCAAAGATATAGCTGAGCTCAGATTTTATCTTAGACAATATAGCATTAAGGATAACTTTAATTACAAGACCCAAAAGAACGATTTAGTTCGTTTGTTGCATGTTGTGTTGTGGAGAATTGCTCGTGGAGTGTTCGGGCTAAAAGATTAACTGATGGGAAGAGTATGGAAATATCAAAATAGGTGGTAACCACAATTGTATGGGTATCAACAAGTGTTTGAACACCCAGACAAATTCAAGCTAGATTGCACAAACAATTCTAGGGGAGGTAAAGACAAATCTAAACATCTCACCTAGGGAGATCATAAATACAATCCATAACAAATACCAATTGAAGTTAGCATACCATATGGTTTGGAGAGGCAGAGAGCAAGCAAGGGAGAGTATTTTTGGCAATGTAGACAAAAGCTATGATTATGCAGAGAGTCTACGTCAGAGTTGTTAAGGAGAAATCTTGGATCTCATGTTGATTTAATAGTTGACTCTGATAGAAGTTTTTTGAGGATATTTGTTTGCTTTAAAGCTTGCATTGATGGATTTAGATTGGGTTGCAGGCCTCTAATTGGCCTTGATGGTTGCCATCTCAGGGCCAAGTACCTCGGCATGTTACTCTCTGCTACGGTACTCGATGGGAATAATGGTTTATTTCCTATTGCATTTGCAGTTGTTGAGGGAGAAAGTGGTGATACATGGCACTGGTTTGTGAAGAATTTGCAAACAGCATTTCAGGGAGACTTGAATGGGGTACCTTTCATCTCTGATCAGGAGAAGG
>JAYEPQ010000014.1:28744306-28834306 GCA_036321105.1 Dracaena cambodiana
TTGAACTCCCCAAATACGAATTAGGTTTATCTGAAAATTATTTTCCAGAAATTTTTATTATTAAATTGGAAAATTCTTCTACAGAAGAGAGCCTGGAGACCGCGTCCGCCGATCCCTCCTCACCTATGGGATGTTGACAACAATTCTCAATCGAAATTGCCGTCACAAGAGAAAGTGAAATAGAGAGAAACAACCAAACCAAAAGAAAAAGGGAAAAAAAAAAAAAAAAAAGAAAAAGAAAAAAAAAAGGGAAAAAAAAGGGGAAGAGAAAGAAGAGGATTGAGAGAGCTCCCAAATTCATCTGGGCAAATCTCAAAATCCTCAACAATTCATTTTGGTAATTTAAATCTTGCCTTAAAATCTTTCAATTTGCTCATCTGGGTCAAAATCTTTCCATTTGCTCATCTGGGTCTGCTTCCTTTCATCATTTCATCATTTTTTTTTGTTTTTTCTTCCAACTTTCCTTTGTTTGACGTAGTGGATTGCGTAGATTCTCCGTGCTCATGGCTGAGGTTCGAAAGATTAATCGTTGGAATGCCTTTGATAATTTCTGTATTTATTAAATTCATGTCAAGATGGGTGACAAGAGCATACATCTTCTTGGCCTCGTGTGCCGGAAATCCCTCTTCTTCCTCTTCGCCATAGCCACGCTCTTGTTCTTCTTGTCGTGGATCTTCCTCTTGGGCTCCACTGGTGGTTCTCGTCTCATTGATAATCAAAGATTGCCCACCTCCACGAGGATCTTCTCCCTCGCCGAAGATGCCGCCGCCGCCGCCCCTCGGCGCCACCCCAATGCGGTCCCGCAGCAGCAGATCAATACATGTGACCCGAAGCACGCAAAGTTGAAGGTTTTCATGTATGATTTGCCTCCTGAGTACCACTTCGGAATGTTGGAGTGGAAACCCGAGGCAAACAGCAAGAGTGTGTGGCCTGATATTACCAAGAAAACCCCTGGCTATCCTGGGGGCTTGAACCTCCAGCACAGCATCGAGTATTGGCTTACACTGGATCTGCTGTCGTCAACGCTTCCTGACCGGCCCGGTCCTTGCACGGCCGTCAGAGTTCTGGATTCGAACGAGGCGGACGTCGTGTTTGTGCCTTTCTTTTCGTCTCTGAGTTACAACCGTTATACAAAAAAAACTAACAAGAACAAGGAGTTCCAAGACAAGCTAGTGAAGTATTTGATGGAACAAAAGGAATGGAAGAGATCAGGAGGGCGAGACCACGTTGTTATGGCTCACCATCCAAATAGCATGTTGGATGCAAGGATGAAGCTCTGGCCCTGCATGTTCATTCTTTCAGATTTTGGGAGGTACCCGCCAAATATAGCAAATGTGGAGAAAGATATCATTGCGCCTTACAGACACATGATTAGGACCTACTTAAATGATTCAGCTGGCTTTGATGACCGTCCAACTTTGCTTTACTTTCAAGGAGCCATCTACAGGAAAGATGTAAGTATAATACTTATCAAATTCTATTCATTCTGTTTTCTGATTTGGTTTTTATATTTTAGCTTTTATTTTGGCAACGATGAAAATGATGGTCATCTTTTCACTAAATTAATGCTCTTTAGTGCATCATATCAGCCTCATATGCATGGACTCTTGGATATCTAGATGTGTATAATGAACAGACACAAGCAGTACACGGATACTTCAAAAACTATACTATTTGTTATATGGGAACTTCTTATCTGAATATCAATTATAGATTAAATATAATTAATTACCTATAATGTGCTCTAGAGCTTACCTAGCCTATTAGAAGCAGAAGAGTGAATCCATGCAAATGACACTATTCCATAGAGAATAGACTGCCTGCATAGTTTTTGTATAACCTAGGCAATCTAAAATAAATATGGGACATGGTCACGATGGCATGGATACTTCAAATCTTGATAAGATGTTCCATACCTGAGAATGAAAGCAATTCTGAAATATGGATATGGAAATTCTAACGTAGTAATCCCACGATAAGTCATGAACCTGAGGCTTTGGAAAACAGATATGCACTTGTATTGATTTGGTTTTAACTGAAAATCTTATTGGTGATTCATGAAGTTTATACTTTATATATGAAAAAGGCAAGGGGTTGTGTATTCATAATTATAAACTTTTCAAGATTTTACATACACACGCATACATACACACACCTAAGCTATCTCTATAGGGAGTTGCCTATGAAGGCGCCATTAAATCTCAATATAAAGGGTGTATATGGACGATCTAAGCAATTAGTTATGATCTTCATGTTCAAAAAATGTGGTGTATAAAAAATTATGTGTTTTACACTTTTTCATCATCGAAGTTCTTATTTGTTCTATTTTTGAAAAGCCATCCAATATGTGGTCAAAATATATAAAAAATGTATGATTTTTATACACCACCATTTTTTTTAAACATGGAGATCATAATTAATAATTCATTTTATCCACATGGACCTTCCATATTTAACTTTTAGGCGCCTTCATAAGCAATTCCCAATGAAGGCACTTTATGTACAAATATAGATCTTTTCATATAGAGAGAGCTTTTCATAAAGTGTATGTGTGTATCAACAATAACATCAACAGTTAAGCCTTATATCCCAAATACGTTGGTAGGTTACATGAATCAAAGAGAATTATGCTCGGATCAATCACGTGGATCATCCTTTTCTACTCATTCCATATATACAAAGTAGAGAGAGGAGAGAGAGGTTTTAGTTTTGGGTGCAAACTTGTTGCGACAAACAATGTGCAAACCATTTTTATATATTCAAACTGGGACATCCAATGCAAGATCTGAGCCGTTCAATTTAATCAAAACACATTTATTAGCCTTAACTAAGAACCCAAAGCATTTGGTGGTGGTTAACCCTAGGATCAAATGATATCTCACTTCTACGAGTGAAAATAACATATTACTTGGACCACTTGTTTCATAGGTAAGACTTGTCGGTACCATAGCCCTTCATGGTTGTAGGCTAATAAATACATGTACAAAAATGGTTCAGATTATACCTGCAATGCCCCATTCTCGACATATAAAAAGGAATTCGCACATTGTTAGGTGCGAACCTGCAAACCGGTTGCACTTGATAATTTTCCTATATGTACATTTATATAGATGCTAGGGGAATGTATCTATTGAATGCATGTACAAGTGTAAGTCATGAAGTAATAATAGCAAGCTCATTTTTCCTAGATATTTCCTCCAAAAAGGAACCCCCTTTAAATTGTAGTGATGTAGAATATTCTGAAGAATAGTCTTCTGTGTCCATCTTAACGTGAATATCCAAGTTAACACACATATGGTGAGGTGTGCAAAGTTGTCAATCTAACCCTATAGAGATGTGATCTTATCTTGGAACAATAATTGGAAGCTTAAGTAGAAGTTATGTATTTTCACTCTATCGTTGAAGTCATATGCTGTTTGAAAGGGGAAAAAAAAAAATTAAATAAAGTTGGAATTTAATTGGACTTGTCATGGGTTTCACTTCTTGTAAGCTTTTCCAGGGTCTGAAATAAATAATAGAATAGATGGCAAATTGGTAAAATTATTCAATTATCATGTTTCTTTTCTAGTAGTAGGATTGTTGAGTATGGCCTGTGCTGGTCCACAGGCATCAAATTTATGATATATGGCAGTGACAGCCACTAGACATGCATGTTTTCTATAAATTTTACAGTCATATTCATACGGTTAAATACTGAAAGTGATGATTTGACAAAAATCTCGTTGCATATTACATTGCATGATCTAGTTTAGGCAACAGGTCTCAATTGTCATTTTTCTCTTCGAAAGGAGGAACATAATATATACCCTCTGTATATTGAAACTTATACTTTGTTAAATTTTTTTTATTCTGATAGTTTTGTATGAAAAATAAGGATGGTATCTTGAAGTAGGTAATGTGTATCAAGATGTTTGTGAAGTATCAGAGAATGTGTTTGAAGATGTCTGGAAAATAATTAAAATTACTATATATTGAGGACTCACTAAAGATGTATCCAATTCATCTGCAAGGAGCATAGAAGTGTTGTGTTGGATATATCCAAGTATAGGTACTCCTAGAAGTGTCTATGTTACCGGGTATATTTGAACATTAAATGGAAGCTTATATAGTTGGTTCCTTTAGGCAAAAACCTTCACGGAAAAAGGCTTGTTCATAATTGTAACCAAAGACGACATAGTTAAATCAATATGAAAGAACATATGATATGACGAGCATTGAATTCGTTCTATTGCCAGGAACTATCTTCTCATTTTTTTCTGAGGGTCCGTGGAAGGGAAAGCAAAAATGTCTATAGACAATTATTTTACTTTTTCCAACTTACAATGCCAGTGTCAGGCAAGCTGTATTCTTCTATATGTGCACTTCACATCTATAACTCTATAAAGTCACATGGTAATAATTTTTCACAAACTATGACTTTCTAAGTCATAAAACTCAAACTGCATTTGCATTGATCATTTTTATGTTGAGGTGGTCATACAAGATGGATGAAGGGTTAGGCATTTCACACCTGTGCATTGAAGTAGAAATATTCAGTTACAACCAGCTCAAAATATATACAATTACTAGTGATTAAAGGGCATCACTAGGATTAGAATAGAGTTTTAGAGGATACGAGAAAGTTATTACAAATCCAAATTGTAATCCCCTTCCAAAAAGAAGACATCTACCGTAGCAGTCTACTTTTGGTTTAATCAATGCCTGAAACGTAAAGTTCTTCTCTTTGTGCTTTCTGTCACAATCTACGCTGACCTGTGCTCAGCCCATCCTAAATCAGCTTTGCACTGATTATCTTTACCAAACTATGCTGTAATCAGGTGTAGTGCACCTTATTCATTAGTAACCTCATGTAAACCTTCATTGCATTAGTACGTCTTATCTTCTGAGAATTGCACTTTGTTTTGCATTAAGAAAGTGAATTACTATGTTGTTACAAGTCTGTCTGAAATCTTTCTAAGTAGCTTGTCAGTGAAGGTCTTTATAGTGTCCTCTAGAGAGGCTAGAGGGTTTTATTATTATGCATTGAATTAAAACTGACATGACATATCTATTAATTATTTGTAACAGATATTTCTTTCCAATGTCCTTGCATTTCGGCATTAATCTCATAAGGGTTCAGGCCTTGTAGTACTTAAAAACATCCTAATCCTAATTGAAGCTATCAGTAATTAGTGAAGATGTTGGACAAGTTTTGGAGGAATACTGGATGTCTCCTGATAGAGCATTTAATTGTTTGGTCTTTAGATTAATTTTTTGTTTAGTACATGGAATCAGTGGCGAGTATATTTCTTAAGGCCTGATTTTTGTATATCCTAAGGTATCTATCTACTTGTTTAGTGGGTTTCCCATGTTTCCTGAGTAAGTCATCATTTTCATCCCTTTCTTAACGTGTGGGTCATTCTCATCACTTTCTTAATGTGTGGGTTGTTGCACCATGATCTGCCTCAATATTCTTTTAGTTATTTGTAGTCTATAAAAATTGTGTTTGGTGGAGGTTTTAACCCTATAAACCGCAGGCTAATTTGGGAGAGCAAGATAAGATAGATGAAGGTTAATTAACCTCGCTAGATGAGGTAAGTTTATTGGCCTTGCCAGACGGGCTAACCAGCTTTGAAATAACTTCATTAGCCTCGCCAACCAAGCTAGGTTAATCCACAAAAGAAGTTGACTAGTTTCGCCAATCGTCATTGCCAGATGGACTTAACCTTGCCAGAAATAGTCAAGCAACCTTATCGACCAAAACTTTAACCCGGCCAAATAACTTTAACCCCATTGGATGATTTCAAACTCAATAGGTCGTGGTAAAACTGCCACAATCTCCATAACTCAAGAGAAAGGTTACAACCCATACAACTATAAAATCACTTTGAAATGTCAAAGATAGGGATTAGATTTCCAATTCTTGGAGTCCAAGAGAGAGTTTGCCTCCATCAAGTCTTGCCTGATTGTCAACTAAAGTAAGAAGAGTCACTCTGATCATATTTCCACCGTCACTTTTCCCAGAATCTCGTTATGATCACTTTTGAGTGTAAAGAGTAAAATTTCTGTCAAAGTAAACCTCAAAGAAGTGTTACAATCCTAAATTCAATACAAACTTTGTTCTGTTTTCTGTTCAATGGCATCATTCAATTTTGATATTGTTATCAACGAAAACAAACTTGCGACTCTGCTGGGGAGTCACTCCTCCCTTGTCAAGGAATTTTTGCCGCAGTCCGAAAAAATGACATCTGATGCTATTGTTGACATCCTGATGATTAAATTTGACCTAACCAAATACGAAGAGTTTCTTCGTAATAATGACTCTCTCCTTCCAAGTCCAAGACTGGTTTCTTCCATAAAGCACGACGAGTTAGAATTCAACCCATCCCCACCCATGGAGTTCATTCTTCCACCGGTATAAGTCAAATAACCAGTGCTGGCGGGGCTAAGCCCTAGACTTTCTTGTCGAAAGGCGCCATTGGTGTGGTTTCATCCACCACCGATACCCTAATAACAACTACTAGAGTGGCCCTGTCTACTTCTTGCACAATCAAAACTTTCAGGTTTGGTTAATGCCAATCCAAATATTGAGTTTTTAGTGATTAGCGCAGTTCCATCTGCTGTTATCATGACTAACCCGACTATTGTCCTCAGTAACAAAGAGAGGAAGAAGGCCTTCTACAGATCCATCAGTGATAATCGGAAGGCCAAGAAACAAATTATCAGTACTGGCCACAGCAGTACTAGGAACTTTACTAGCAGCACCAACATGACCCCTAAAGTAAATGAGAGCAATTTTGCTGGTGACATGAAACTTAATAGTGTGGCTGGCAGAGCTAGCAATGCTGGTGAAGCTAACAATGCTAGCAGGGCTAACGTTGTTGACGGGTTAATAACAGGGCCAAAGTTAACAAGATTAAACGTAAGATTGTAGCTCGTTGCCTAGATCAGAGTAGCGTGGTGTATGTTAGAATAAATGATAAACGTAAGATCATTAAACTTGCAAAGGACTTGCATGAGCACCTCGACCAAGTCCACTAAGCCCGACTGATTTCAAAGGCCGAAGACGATTCACCAGCTAGACCTTTCGTGTTCAGTTGGTTGTCATTGGATCAACCTACCCTTTGTTCAGTAATAATAATTTTAGAAATGGTACCATTCAAAGAAATTCTGAAGGGAAAGAGAACTCCCCCATGCAACTGTTAATGTGGTTGGGCTTGATGACCCAACATCAGGAGTGGCAAGTTCAAACTTACCCACTGAAAGGGATATTGCCGCACCCGATCTATAACCAAGTCAGCGAGAACAAATCAACCTAATTTCCTTCCTCACAGTAAATCACTGGAAGAGGAATCTGATAGTGAGCGATACTTTGTATATGCCTCTTCGAAAACATCAGACTCTTCTCGCCCAAAAAGTATTTTCGCTAATGAAACCGGAGATGATGTTGGCGTTTACTCTAGAGACTAAAGGCACAAGAGGAGCTATCCAAACAACAACAAATAGTACTGGAACAACAAAATGCAACTATGGATGCTATATTGGCTTAATTGCAACAGTTGACAAAGACGTTGCCACCTCTAAGGATTCTGAAGCTGTTGCATCTGGGTCTGGAAGCAAAGATAAAGATGACAATAGCTCCAAGGACGAAGAAGAAGATGCTGGCTTCCATCTAAGTGATGAAGCCACTAAAAGCAAAGACAAGGTGTTGAAGGACATTCAAACCAAACTGGATGCCCTTACTCATAAAGAGACCCTTCAAAAGGCGGGATCGTGCACCCATACCCACCCGAATGAAACCTAATTCCTTGGAGAACTACCGAGCACATACTATGGATAAATACTATGGGAAGGGCTCCCCCAATCAGTATATCTCTCATTTCCATTCGCTGATTGGGAATGTGATGGGTAATGATGCCATCATAATTTGGTTATTTATTGGATTCTTGAAAACATCGCCTTTGACTGGTTCTGCACCTTACCAATCGGGTCCATCAAACTCATGGGCAGACCTACAAGTTTGGTTCCTCGTTCGTTTTTACGAGAATAATACCGAGGTATCCATGTTCCCTCTCATTGAAGAGAAACAAAGAAAGGGCAAATCAGTGAAAGATTTCATAAAAAAATTCAGAAATCTTTCTTTTAGATTTGGAGGGAATGCTTGTTTCCATGTTGCTGTAGACCTGCCGACACAACCTTCGTGCGGAGTTAGAATCAAATATGCGTGCAGTGAGAGCCTATACATGGAAAGAACTCTAGGAGCAAGCTGAAATAATAGGAAAATCAATCTCAAGATTATCAGCAGAAGAAAAAGCAAGCACAACGCAGAGATTACCATAACACATCCTCTTAAATTTATAGGGAAGAATGTGTTAGTGGTGGATATACCGGCTGAACTCAATAGGAATCTGCCACCTCGGCAGAACAACTCCTTGTCTCAACGAGCACAAAAGTACTTGTTCAAGGATGATCAGTTGCTCGAAATATATAACTTGCTAGTCAATAACAATAAGATCGAGTTACGTGAGCCTAAGAGATCGGAAGAGGTGGAGTGCACAAAAGACTCCAAATATTGTTACTACCATAGGATAATTAGCCACCCTACAAAGAATTACTTTATCCTCAAATTCAAAATTCAAGTTTTGGTTGATGTAGATGTACTCCGCTTGAGCAAGGAGAAGAAGAAAGTCGCCACAAATATTCACTATAGTTCGGCAAATAGTTACCGGGAATGAAAGTACCAAACAGAGTGATGGTCTCCAAAGTGGTGATACAGGTGGTTAATACAGATCCACACCATCGTCAAGCCCAGGGCTTAACGCCCGTCTCTGTCGAACAAAGAAGCTTGATGTGGGTCCATCCTAACCTCGTCAAGGACAAACATTGGACCATAGTTATCTCCAAGACGAAGTAAAGGATGAAGAAAGACTTAAACTGTCATGCCATATCGCTTGTAGGAGATGACCATAGAAGACAACCATAAGTTGCGTATTCAAAAACTAGAAGTGCGGGATGAGAAGAGACTTCTGGCTCAACAACTCATTGAATTATACCAAGTGCAGACTTCTAAAGCTTTTAATAAGAAAATGAAGGAACGAGTGTTCAAGCAAGGTGACTTGGTCTTGGCAATGTGGCGCTCTATGATTATGACACATAAGTCTATGGGTAAATTTAAACTTAAATGGGAAGGACTATTTGTGATATAGTTGGTCTATTCTGATGGAGCCCACCATTTAACTCAGCTGGATGGCAAAGTACTGATGACGCCAATTAACAGCAAATTTCTAAAGAAATACTATCCTTGAGGTACTTCCTTGGGAGTAGGCAAAAGTGGCCAAGTACTTGGGTAAAAGTCAATGACCAGTAATGTCAATGCCAAATAACAAACAAATACGAGTTCAAAAAAAATTAAATTTAAAGTCTCTATGGCTACGGATAGAGAGAAATTTTGGCTCCTTAATTTAAAAGAAACTCTCGATAACTTACCATATTGAGAGGACTAATATGGCTAGCCCAACTCAAACGGTAGTTGGTAATGATATGTCAAACCCGTTGATTGTTGGGGGTTTGCTAAAAATCCCATGAAATAAAAAAAAAACAATGTACAAATTCTATTCAAAGAGTCAAATACACCGGTGTATGGACAAATCAAGAATGAATTTTATTGATTATTTACGTATCAAGTTTACATTACACCTCTGGTCATGAATACATAAAGTTTTTACATAAAATAAATAAAAAAAAAAGAAGGAAAAGGAAGTATGCCTAGTCTACATGACACTCCTGGTTTTCTTCGCCAAGTGTTTCTTGAAGTGTGGTTGCTCTGGCGCAGCTACTTCAAGTCCGCCAAACTCGTCAAGTTCAATACTAAAGTTCTGAGAAGTGGCCTAAGTTCACTGACTCTACCAAATTCAATATTGAACCTCCGAGACGTAGCCTGCATTATCAAAAGGAAGATAATGAGATTCTTGATGATATAAAAATAATTGCTAAGTATGGAAACATACCTTGTGCAATATTTAGAATTTGTGATAAGCTACATAACACACCTCCATAAGATGAAATTTTATAGTGACAAGTTCAACATAAAATCTTTGGTTAGCATAATGTCAAATTACAAGTTCAATATAAAAATCTCTAATTGACATAATATCAAGTTACATCACAAATTCAAGTTCAACATCATTTGATCAACACACTAACAAACCATACTATGATTTTCTCCCAAACCGATCTTCATAGTTAAAACACAAGTTAGAAAAGAACACAAGTAGAAATAATAAAGCAACATCATTGTTTTTCCGTAGCAGGATAAAAGAATAATGTTAAAGTCTAACATGCAAGTTTATATCACCTACATAACCATCAATTAGGGAATGTGGTAACAAATCAGGGTTGCTGTTTAGAAGTGTTCAAATGATCTTCAAAGAACTTTTTGTTCACTTCGTCCTCAATTATTGCCTTGATCTCACCTAAAATCTCAATGTCTTCAGGAGACTATGAAGAAAGTTGAGCTATTGGAACTTGGATGGCTCTCTCCTCTTCTAAACTTTTTTGAGCAGCTTCATTGGAGGTGTTCAGATGAGCAATCACTTCCTCTCTACTGGCTTTTGCAACAACCAATCGGGCCTCTTGATCTTAAATTTCCTTTAAAATCTCCAAGATTTGGCTTCAATCCGCAATCCTACTTTGATGGTAGTGATTTCCATGTCTTTTACTCTAACCTCCTGATTGGTGGATTGTTGGGCTTTGCAGACATTCTCCAAATATTACATGAGCGACTTCCTCTGCTGTATTAACTTCTCCCTTTGCTGCCGGAACTCATTTGCCAAACGTTCTTTAATCACTTACCACCAAAGGAGTGAGTGGATCAATGTGTAGACTCCTCCAAGCACCTACTGAATGCATGAATGCCTTAACATACATTTCATAAGGAGCAGTTGCTTCAGGCCTACAACATAGCTAATACCAGTGTGCTCCAGCTAAGATATCCCCGAGGGGTTCTAAAGGAATCAAGTCGTCTCTTAGTACCTCCTCCATGCAATCTCGAATGGTGTCACAAAATGTATAAGTGATCCGCCTCTGATAATTATGATTTAACCCTTCCCCTCAGAACAAAGGAGGCTAAAGGGCAGGGAAGTTCGAATGAAGGAGCAGACATTGTTGCAAACACGGGAAGTTCCCAGATGCTAGCTATTAAGAGGGGTGCTGGAGCTGCCCTATTTGAGCTTGGTGAAGGTATTGGAACTGGCCATGGTCTCTGACTTGACGAAGAAGGCAATGGAGAGGTTGGTGGTATGGTTGAGATGGAGGGAACTATGATTGTTGTAGATGAAGTTGAGGGTATCTCTGATCTCTGGGTAGGAGGGACAACTGGCTGAGAGGATGGTTGTGCAGTGCCCATAAACGTTGCTACGCTCTTTTGAAGAGTTGAGGGAGCAACTAAAAAAATTAAGAAGAAAAATGAATATCAGAAAATGAGTAACTTCTAGGCCTTTAATAATAATATATAAAGTCAACCCTTGTAAGAGAGGAAGAATTACAAGTGTAATTACATGGCAATTAAACATACCAAATAAACGGTCACGATCAAGATCTTGCAAAAAGTTTGCCATTTCAACTATATGTGAAAGTAGTGAAACAAGTAAAGGTGCAAATTCAGACAAAACATTAAGCTTCATGTGATTTGTGTTAGAATGTGAGTAATACTTTTGTATAATAGCTGCAATTACAAAAAAAAGGCAAAGGAGTGGAAATTGATATTGAAATGAAATGGAAGTAAACATGACAGTGCACAGGAAAGGAGGTTTATACCTGAAGCTCTAGCGGTTGTATAGAGATCTATGGGACCTTCTGTCACTTGAGTAGCCTCATCCTGTGGTGCAGGTTTTGGCAGAATAGTACATCCGTCCTGTCATTACCGCTACAATCTAGTGACTAAGCCTCTCCTTCCACGAGGGTTTCTTCGGCTAGTTCTAGAAACATTTCAACATCCACTTGAGCCTTGGGTAAAGCAAAAGATTCTTGAACCACTTTGGATGTCAAATCATATCGCTCAGCTCTTTGATGTACTTGCTTGAGCCTTCAGATTAATGGGAGTGATGTTTGAAGATGTTGAAGGATCTGGATTAGGAGGTGCCGAGCTGATCCCAGAGATGTGGATGGGAGAATTGATGGATATGATGGTATCATCTCCCTTTTTAAGATTGGTAGATTCAGGATCAGGAAGTTCTGGGGAAGAAGTAACATTCTGAAACACATCTTTAGCAAATTGCTCTGCATCAGTCATCACCACTTCAGAATCTTTGACAACCTCTTCTTGCTGTTCAACTGCCATTGCCTCGAAAGATTGATCTTAGAAGGTGGAGCCTTAGGCTGAGAAGATGTTGCAAGGTCAGGGAGAGGACTGGGACCCATGATACTTATTGCTGAAGATATTGTTGCAAAAGTGGACATTCTAACCCTGGTTACCTTGTCAAGACTAAGATCTATCATCTTGTCAAAGGATGATGGTATGGATTTTGCAGAAGCTGGTGTTGTTGACAATTTGCTCATTGCTGAAGTAGATGATGAAATTGGGGCTAACGTTGTTGAAGATGATATGTTGGTAGTAGCACCAGATGGCAACGCTGATATTAGTTGATTAATTGCAATACAAGAAGAAACAAATTGGCTCAAAAATCTGACCAGACGCTTCCTCTTGGTTACAGGAGAAGTAGGAGGAGCTCTAAATGGTGGCACAACTGATATCGTAAACGGCAGAGTAGACGAACAACTCGCCTTTCTCTTCTGATGGGTTGAAGGACCCTCTATAGGTGCCGCTCCGCCCGTCTCATCTTATTGGTTAATAGGAGCAGTAGATGGAGTAGACTTCAAGTATTTTCGCCCACCCTGTATGTGTTCGTTAAGTAGAAGACCCTCAGGAGCAGAATCTCTGATTAACTTTTCAAATCACTCAATGATGAGGCTCAAGCCTTAAAATTGAGGATCATAGGTGGAATCACGGTGTTCGTCCCTGCATACCATCGACAGGAGGCTATGTTGTTTGCAGATTAGGGTACTTCTCTGGCAAACGAAATGAAGCACCTATGCACCCCTACACAAAGTATCTCCAAGCTCGTGCCCCATCTACCAAGCTTCCTTTAAATGACACAGTAGTATTCGGATTTTTAACATATAGCTGATCATATCCAAACTGCCGAGCAAAGCGATTAGGAAAATATGGTTCCAACTAACATTGATTCCCACTCCTATATAGTAAACGTGACGTGCGTGTGCAGAGTAGCCACCAGAATACTCATCTCGGAAGGTTGGAATGAGAGCATCCTACGTCTTCATACAAGTTTCTGAAAGAAATCCCTCAATTTTTGGAAAATTAATCCAAAAGGTGTAGGAAGAATGATAGCTGATGAGTCGTCGGGCGTTCGCCAGGTACTTAGAAGTCCATCTCATATTCTCATTCTTACAAAAATCAGATAGCGCTTCACCGTCTGGAGTCTCTGGACCAGCAGGAATCAAGCCCTAGCAATGAGATGCTAACCAAGCCATGAGCTAAGATGGCAAGCTTCTCGGGACTGGGGAAATACTCTTTGTAAGGGATATCTCTCATTGGCAACCTGAAATCTACCACATCTCGTGGAGTGCTAGCCCTATCTTGCCTTTAGGGGTAAAGAATGTGTTGGTTGCAGGGCTGTACAATTCCAAAACCTGAGCTGGATTGATAGCAATACCATATTGAGTAGCCCTCACTACTCTATACAACCCAATCACTTTTAACTCACTCTCAAACATCTTTAGTACAAAGCCCTTAAGCAGAGCCCACCAATCTTTGTTCCCAGTGTGCACCCAACCCGGAGCTCTGAATTTCTCAGCTGGGTATTCAAGCTTGTCCCGTACAAATTCATTTCTAAAGGTCCTGGCCATACTAAAGCTTTCACCAACTGGAGCATCCCTGAACATCACTCTAGGAAGGAGGCCGGTTACATGAGAGGGGGGACCATCTTATATAAATCCAGATTTAATAAATTTGGCAACTGTAAGAGAATCTTGAGTGCGGATGAGCCTCCATTGCATCCTCCTCTCATTGCATGGGCGAAGATAGCTCTAGCGATAATGTCTTTCTATATTGGAAAGTGAAAAATAAGTTCCTTCTAGCTTGTAAATCCAGGAATAGGAAGAGAGTGATAAGGAGTCCTCGGTGTCTATAGCATCGTCGAAAATGTAGTGAGGTCTGGGGAGTGTTATCCTATCTCTACAATAAAAGAGGTGCTAGTATTATCTCTCAAAGGGTTTGGGCATTCCCTGTACAGACTAAATTGGTCATTTTCTCATCATCATAACTATAGAGATGGGACCCAATTAATTGAATTCAATTTAACCCCTAATGCCTGCGTTGGAGCTAGCCATGTGATGTGCGGTAATAGGAGTCCTAGTATGAAACACTATAAAAGGGACAAAAGAATAATTACTATAAAGCGAAGGAAGTAAAAAAAGAAAGAAAGTTTTTTAAAGGCAGGCATAGCTCGACTAGAGCGTGTATCATCATAGCTCCACTAGAGCGTGTACTATCATAGCTCTACTAGAGCATGTATCATCATAAGCTCTGGCAGAAGTGAAAGTAACTTTGCCAAAAAAAGGAGGGAGGCAAAGGCGTTTCCTCTGCAGCTATGGAGACATTCCCTTTGCCTCGACAGAAAGAATTCCAACACCGCTTTGGGATCCAAAATGACCCGCCAAAGGGCATTGTTTCAGATCCCGCCGACCGATCCATCGGAGAGGATCGATGGCAAATTAAGGGAATTAATCAATTAATCAAAAGACGGGGAAGAAATCAAAATCACAGGGGATCCATTCAAGAAATGTGATTAAAAAATTCTATTTACCAATCCATCCAAAGAGAATCGATATATTAAAAAAATATATTTATCAATTCAATAGAAGAGAGGATGCAAAGATCCAATCCCCTGTTCCAGTATAATAGAAGAAAAGATGCAAAGGTCCAATCTCCTTTTCCAGCATAATAGAAGAAAGGTTGTGAAAATCCTATCCCCTTTTTTAACATCAATTGGGCAAAGAAAGAAGCAAGTAATAGTAATGCAAAGGAAAAGAAATTAGTCTATGGAAAGACAGAATTTCTTTAGTTAATGGTCACATATCAATGATCGGCGATAGAATCGCCATTGTAGAGGGTTTGCCCGACACCGCCATGCGCGTCCCCATCGATTTCTTCTGTGCTACTTGCTTGGGTGCCATGGAATTAGCATAATCAAAGGTGGAAGATGAGGATTT
The DNA here is from genome assembly GCA_036321105.1 of Dracaena cambodiana. Classification (NCBI taxonomy): domain Eukaryota; kingdom Viridiplantae; phylum Streptophyta; class Magnoliopsida; order Asparagales; family Asparagaceae; genus Dracaena; species Dracaena cambodiana. The sequence goes on from JAYEPQ010000014.1 coordinate 28,759,574, forward strand.
TAGCAGAGGAGAATTTGAAGTTAAAACGAAAGCAAGAGCGAAAAGATAGGAGTAAGACGATTTTACTTTCACCCTACAAAATATTTGAAGTAAAAGTTAGGGGTCGCACGCGGAGTTGCGGTATTCGAGGCATCATCCGTAAGCCATCTTAATTGGGCCAGACCAACTTTGAGTTAACTCCGCCAAAGGAATCGTTTGAAGGCAATGCTTTAGTAGCCACGTCAAATGCTAATAGCCGAGCCAGATGCCAAAGACAAATCCAAAGTTGTGTTCATTTGGAAACAGTAAACAAGTTGCAAATAATTCAAAGCATTTCAAGATTAAGTATGATTTATCTTGAAAACTTTGAAGGTGCTCTTGTAGGCTATAGAATTATGTTTGGCAGATGTATTAACCCCATATACTGCAGGCTAATTTAGTGGAGCAAGATAAGATAGACAAGGGTTAATTAAACTTGCTAGATGAGGTAAGTTCACTGGCCTCGCCAGCCGGGCTAACCAGCTTCGCCAACTAATCTTGCCAGATGAAGTAACTTAATTACTCTCTCCAACCAATGTAGGTTAATCCTTAAAAGAGGTTGACTAGTTTCGCCAACCGACCTCGACAAATAGACTTAATCTCGCCAGATATAGTAACCAACCTTATCGGTCAACTAATTTTAACTATGCCATATGATTTCAAACTCATCTGATCGTGGGTAAACCGACACGACCACCGCAAATCAAGGGAATAGTTACAACCCATTCAGCTATAAAATCACTCTGAAACATCAAAGATGAGGGATCGAATTTCCAATTGTCAGAGAGTCCAAGAGTGAGTTTGCCTGCTTCAACAAAAGTCCTGCCAGATTGTCAACAAGATGTAAAAAGGGTTACTGTGATCATTAATTCTACCATAACACTCCTCAGAGTCTCGTTGTGATTACTTCTAATTGTAAAGAGTGAAATTTTCTCAAGCGAAGTAGATCTCGAAGTGTTGCAATCCTCAAATTCAATACAAACTTTGTGCTATTTTCTGTTCTATGGGATCATTCAATTTTGATGTTGTTAGCAACGAAAACATTATTAGCAATAAAAATAAAAATATTCTTTCAGCCCGATCAAGAGTAGGCCAATAACATGTATATGTGGTATTGTGTATGAAAGGAATGGGGCAGACCTTTGTGTTGGGTCATCTTACAGTCTTGAGTGTAAATTGACATATTTTGAATATGTGCTTCAAGATTTTTGGTCAACCTGGTATATATAGCAATTTACCTTGCTGTTATGACTTTAGTAAACCTATTATTCTATTGACAATCTGTTCAAGGAACAGAGATGTATAGCGCAAATTAAGTGATGGAGATATACATGAATCAGCCTTTAATTTACTATTTACTCAACTTGAAACCTGAATTATTGATATGACCAGGAAATTCGGGACTAAGATATCTGATCTGAACATGTTGGTATCTACCGAAAGCTGGGAAACCTTAGGATTATGAAAGCGTGAATACAGACAATATATGCTCACTTTAAAGTTGAACTGATGTGTCGCTAAAAAGAAACAAATATATGCAACCAAGTAGGATTGTAGTTGGAGTTGACATGCATTTAGCTTCTTTGAAGGTTCTCTTTACGAATTTGAACACAAAGACATTAGGGTAAAAATAGAAATAGTGAGTAGCGGAGGGGTAAATATTTGTGTCGTATTCTTCTTTTCTAATGGTGGGATCGCTGACTTTTCAAATTTGGATGCTAGATGAATGGCAATGGGACATTGATTGCAACCTATCTTCTCTATACTTTTGTTTATCTAGGTTAGGAAATATTAATCTATTATAATTTGACTAAGAAATCATTTCATATTACATTTGGCTACTCAGTATATTCAATAGGTCTTCTTTTTCGTCTTTAATATTCAAATAGTGGGTCTAAATTAATACCTTGTCTGTTTTGAAACATATCCTTAAGTTTTATAATTATTTATTAGTTAAATTCTGTGATGTTTTTATAGTTTTTCTAATAGAAAGTTATAGGAAGTCTTAGATGAATGTTTGAAGAGTTGAATAAGAAGACTAGCATGTATTCATGTTGGATATATGTCCACCAGTAGGAATTTCTTCAACTAGTTTCCATTGTACCTAGTATAGAATCATGAAATGGAAGCTTATGTGGTTTACTCTTTTATGAACTATCTGTTAACAGCTTTTTCTTTAATTACAACCAGCAGGGACTTGGTAGAAGTCAATTCTAAATTAGAAATAAAAGCAGGCAGTGACCTTTGTTCAAGGGAGAAAAAACAAATGATTGTCAATGGTTGAATTTATTGAACTCCTATGCACCGGCTTCTCATTTTCTCCCAGGGTGGGGTAAAGAATGAAATGATGTCTGTAGTTGATTTTTTTTTTTTTTGAAATATCTTTTTTTTCTAACGTCCAACCAATGTTTAAAATAGCGATAACGATAACGTAACGTTTTGTCTCTGTTAGGTTATGTCGCATATAGCATAACGCAACGTATTTATTTAATTAAAAATAAATATAAAACTATATAAAATAACTTTTATAAATTCAAAAATAAATTTAAACTATCTAAAAAAATAATATAAAACCATTTTGTAATACATAATCTAATCTAATTTTATATTAAGTTTATTCTAATCTAATTTTATATTAAGTTTTACTATAATTTTCACATTTATCTTCATAAATTATATTAAGTCTTCAACCGTAATTCCAGTTATCATTTAAATAAGAAAATAAAATTTTAATTTTTTTATTTCAATTCCAGTTATTATCATTATTGTAATTTATATTTTGTAATGTTCAATTTATCTTATTTGTAATTGTTAATTTCAGTTCAGTTAAAAATTTAATAAAATCAACAAGATATTTCAGCAACCAGAGAGGAAAACAACAAGCGAATAAGGAAACAATCGCAAATTAACAAGTTAGCAATTCTATAAACAATCAAACAAACCAACAACTAATCAAGAAAATTACAACAATTCGCTAATAAGTAAAATAATAATTAACAATAATATAGAAATTACTAAAAAAATAATTGTAAATAACGTAACATAACGTAACGTTACGTAATATAACGTAAAATAACATAAAAAACGTATTGTTACGGTACACTGAGTTATTTTCAGTTGTTACGTAGCGTTGAGGCTCCGTTAGGTTACGTAACGTAATATAACGGGTTTCATAACGTGTTATTTTTAACTTTGCGTCCAACTTACCATCCAAGTAATCTGGTTGTTGGATGTCGATGACTGGTAACAAGAACTCCTGCCCCACGTCCATATCCAATAACACATGCAATGATTACTTCTTAAGGTTTTTTCTAGGTCCCTATGCAGAACCAACTATGTTTAGTTGTAAATCAATACAATAATATCAGCAAGAAGAAGAACCCATGATCCCAAAATTTTGCAGTCAATTACATGAATCCTTTTCCTTCATTCAGTCATGTTAAGGGTCATCTCCTCACCAGGTTAAGCGCTTTTAAGTCATTTTTAATTGCTTTCATCCAGGTTATTAGACCTACCTCTAGTGCTTACTGCTCCACCAACTATAAGCCAATCACGTCCTTTAACTGATGTGCTTACTAGCCTCATTTGCACATGTCAAAGTCATCTTAATTGACTTTATCCTAATTAGATACAATCTCTAAGTTGTTACAAATACACTGATTTCTCATTCTCTCTCTTAGTATATTTCCATATTTTCATCTCAGCCTTCTCATTTCTTATATACTCAATTGTTGTGGAGAGGTTGCTTCTTAATTGCCCAGCATTGTGATCTATAAAACATTGCTGCTCATGAAGTTGTCCTATAAAATTTCTCTATTGCTGTTCTTATAAATGCCAATAGTATTTTTCCCTCCAATTTTATGGGTAGTTCACGACCATATAAATTTTCAGAAGCAGTGTTTAAACAACGGCCAAAATATTGATATTGCGGTCGATATTGCATTTTGGAGCACAAACTGTGCCAATATACCATATTTTATATTAGGGGTTTTTACATATCTGTTCCTTAAATCTTTAAAAATTTGAATTTAGTCCCCAAAATCTTCATATTTTGAATTTAGTTTTCCAAATTCTTTAAGTTGTCTCACTTTAGTCCTCTAGCTATATTTTTGGTCCAAATTTCCCGTTATACCCTGAGTTACTTCACTTTAGTCCTCCCTCCTCTATTCCTCTTCTTATTGGGTTTCCCTCTCCATTCTTCTCCTCTCTCTCTCTTCCCTTTCAGTTAATCTCTAAAGTGAAATAACTCAGGAAAATTTAATAAGAACAGGGAAGAGAGAGAGGAGAAGAATGGAAAGGGGAATCCAATAAGAAGAGGAAGAGTGGAGGAAGAGGAAATGGAGGACTAAAGTGAAGTAATTCAAGGATATAACTGGAAATTCAGGCCAAAAATATGGCTGGAGGATTAAAGTGAGGTAACTTAAAGTATTTGGAGGACTAAATTCAAAATATGAAGATTTGGGGGACTAAATTTAAATTTTTAAAGATTTAAGGGACATATATGTAAAAACCCCTTTATATTATTTATCGTTTTTGGTAAATAGCGGCGCAATATTGTGTTGGAGGTGATATTGCCGGCGCAATATCGATATGAAAAAATTGGCCAAAATCAGTTCATATCGGGATGACTTAATTCGTTAAAAGTTTATTTGGTCCAAACTCAATTACCTATTTATCAACCAATCCCACTCGTTATTACATAAATATCAAACGAGAATTAGGGCTCGATGGACGATCGAGCCCCAAATTCCTCTCTCTCGCTTGTCAATCGAGCCTTAAATTCCCCCCCCCCCCCTCTCATTTTCATTTTTGCATGATACTAAGTTAGGATTTATGAATATTCTACAATTGGTTAGTGGTTATGGATTTATCGATTTAAAGCAAGTTGTCGAGCTAAGTATATCTTAAACGTGTATATATATATAATGATTTATGTAGATTTCGATGATGTAAGCATTAATTACCTTATTCATATTTTTTTATATGATGTATGCATGTACTTACATTCTGATATTGACATATGATATTTGTAAAATATCCCCGTTATTTTTCTGATAATGACAACCACTATAAAATTTTCAATCCGATATATATGCTATAACCGGTATTTAAAACCTTGTTCAGAAGTATAAATGTACTTTAACTAACCATGTTTTGATTACATGGACTGCATATTTCTTAATCTTACCACATTGATGAATGATTATAGTATGATCTCATTGGGGAAGAGTTATTTATCAAAATCTTTGAGAGGGTGTGGTTAAAGGTATTGAGAGTTTTTTTAGTGCCCCACTGTTCAGTTGCTTTAAAAACGAAGTGTCATACCAGTGGGGCACTCTCTAGAAAATAAAGTTAGCATGCATGAGGTCAAAATTTCATCACGATATAGACCAATAGTCGAGTTGGCAACAATGGATAAATATCTGCCACACGTAAAATATATATAAAAATATTGCATTATCCATTAACATGAAGTTTGTAGAAGATAAAGAGTATTGTAACAGGTCCCTAACAAGAACAAAATGTGGTCTGGAAGATAAAGTACAACATAAACTTACATAGGAAAGTGTAATGAACAAAAGAAAGAACTGGACAATCTGCTAGCTCACTAATGTCTTACCCTCGAGAACTGCTCCCTGACCCTCCTTTTCGAACTCCTACTAGCCAATCTTGGTTCTGGTTCTTTGATCACATAGCGTTGTCGGGATCCAGGGCCATGGAAGTGGCGGAATAAATCGAACCTGGTGGCGGCTCTGTATGACCCTAACTAGCTCTAGGATGCTTCTATTAGTTTGATTGGGCTCAATCCCATTTCTAAGAGGCTGGTCTGTTCTGTTAGAGTTAGCACTGTTCCTTGGTGTGTTTGGCTTGTGCACATAATGGGCATCTGTCGCCATTAGTCTCATTACAGGATCCTGCGTTGGATGGAGAAGCCATTTACTCCTACAATCTAAAGTTTGGAACCTAGGAGATTATATCCGGCAAGTAGCATGCAATAAGAAAAGGGAGAAGGGTTTACTATTACAGTACAAGAGTACATTGTTCGTGAATTACAATATCGCTATCAGTCGTGCAAGTTTTAAATCACGTGCAGTGGCAAGCATGAGCAGGTTGTACTATGTAACATGTAATAAATGTGAAAGTAATCAGATAGTAAATATGAATGTACAGGTTTGGTCATCTTCCAAATCAGTTATTGAAACTAGAATAAGGGATAAGCTGTGCGCTGTTACCCATATCGTATAAGTGCCCATGCATATGTCCCAAACTCGATTAAAACTCATAGTGCTGAACCATGACGTACCGCTAAGTGCCGGTAGACGAGTCCTGTATTATAAACCAGTAGTGGATGTAACCTACTATGGAAACTTAGTTATTAACTGTGGCTCAGAACACATGATGCTATTGTAGAATAGGTTCTCAACACCAAACTAAAAACAACCAACTAGATCCTCATATGATATAGTTCTTATGTATCATATAATTTTATCTATCCCCGTGTCATTGATATATCATATGCATGAACCAGTAGAAACATCATGACATCAAATCAAATCGTGTACATGTTCATTATGAGTAGAAACTGGAATATAAGAATCAATTTAATTCAGGATAATGTACATGTGTATCTCAAGAATACTCTATATTTGATATTGAACCTTACTATCATGTTCCCATGAATAATTATGCCCATCGTGTATCTAGTATTTCAGTAATTCATTTAATCAAGGTCATGTATTGGGCCCAAGTATCATAGTTCATATTCACTCATCATATATTATGTAAACTATATCAAGTGTCGGGTCATGCCATCTTAGGTGTCATGTCATCTCGGAGTTATCATGTATCATATATCTGTGTTCATGTGTTTATGTTTGTCATGCTTTAAGTATTTTAGTGATCATATCTGAGTTTAATTATCATTATCAATTTTATTTGTTTATTCCACAATTTCTTTATTATCAGAAAATCCCAACAAAAACCAAGTCAAGCACCCCTATCTTTGGCTCACCAGGGCTAGGTTCACCATTGACTAGTGGTTCTTACCAGCTGGACCTCCAGCTTGCAGTGGTCTAGTCTCTGGAGGGTGTCTGGTCCTGTCAACAATCATGTTTTCCTATAAGAATCCAGTTCCACTCCCAAGTATGAAACCTGAACTCCTTGAGAAGAATCTAGTGTAAACCTTTATTTAATAATAAACCTAATATTTATAAATCGTAATGCGAGTTACAAATACGATTTATAAATTTTTACTAATTTACGTCATACTTATTGCTACAAAAACTAGGAGTGCTAAAAGACTCTAAATTGCAAACTTAGCTTTCGGAGAGAATTTCTCACATCTCTGGCTCCATAGAGCCCTCAATTTTATTCTCAAAATTTTATAATAAAACACATATCAATTTTATCTTCTCATACTCTTATTATGCAGGTTATACAAAAACATACAAAAACTTGATAATAAACCCTAATTCCGATTTCTAAACCCATAGCAAGAGTTACTCTAAACCCTAATTCCAATTTTTAGCTTAAATCAGTGATAATCAAAATTATCTAAAAATATTTCTAGATTATACATACTAAGACCATGTTTTGGGAAAAATCTCAAGGTCATCAGGCGTTCAGTGAAATGCCTGTTGTTGATCCTTTGAGGTCTGTTAGCCCAGGCCTTTCCTAACACCTATAAATAATCCAACACACAGTTAACTTATTTAATTGACAACATGATCTCTGAACAGAATCTCTATAGTAATTATTGAAAATTCTCTCTAAATATCGATATCGAATTCACATATATTATTAGCCCAAGTTAATTCACTGTACTACAGTCATAACTTGCATGATATTACAAGAGCAATCACTTCCTTTTTTATATGCTACAGTTATAACTTGCGTGAGCTGACGGCTGCTGATGGTTTTGGCCGCTAGCTGGTGGTCATCTCATATTTGATGGCAGTGTTTTAAATATCGGTTGCAATGGATAATTAGAAATTTCATTGTGAATACCGGTTAACAGGGATAAATTGGGGGTATTTAGTAAATATTGGATATCAATAGCAGATTGTAAATATACTTATCCACATATCTTAAATCGAATATGAATAAGATAATATATGCATACATTATGTAAAACAATATAAAATATACTTAACTATACTTACCTAAAACTATATAAAATATCATATATAATATACATGTTTAGAATATACTTACCTAAATGTATATGATGATATCTTGACAAATAGATCTTATATAACTTATATGATGAAGTGCCACATGAGTAGATGTATAGGAATTTGAATAAGCTGAGTCAATCATGTATAATTTTCTACCTCCTAGATCTCTCTGTTATGTCATCTAGCTTATGTTCTTCATATGGCATTTAGACCAAAGGACTATTAAATTACATCGATACTTCCATATTTTATGGGAACATAGGAGACATCTCTATTTCCCTTGGGGGATCTTTATATTACCACTGCTTAGCTTTCGTTTCACCTCTGACCATCAAATTAAATGTGAATAACTTGTCATCTTTTTGAAACAAGGGACGCTTCCGGTTCTATGCATGCTTCAAATTATTGTCTTCTCTATATTACCATATTTCTCCGAGTCAATAATTTTCTACATGGAACTACTGAACTCAATCACTTAATAGTGTTACTCAACAGTTTTCCCTTGAGGTCTATCAAGGGTACTCAAATTGGATACCGATTGATTTCTAGGTTTCATCATAAACCTAATTTGTTACATGTGCTCCAACAAAAATGCACGACAACTTTAAATCATTATAACGTGTTCTCATGATTTAAAAAAAGTAATAACTATGAATATACTTATAATCTAGGGTTCTTCTATTTGATGCTAAACAAGTAATTGTTTTTTGGCAGTGAATGTCTAAACTTAAGATTTATGCCTTTCTTGGATACTCCTGGTTTTTTGATTCAAATCTAACAATAAATGCTGTCATTAAAAAATAATATTCCAAAAAACATTGTTAATATAATGAAATGGCTTTTCTTGTCCTCAGGGGGGTTTCATTAGGCAAGAGCTATTTTATCTCCTTAAAAACGAGAAGGATGTACATTTCTCATTTGGAAGCATACGCCAGAATGGGATTAGTGAAGCCACTCGAGGCATGCACGGCTCGAAGTTCTGCTTGAACATTGCCGGTGACACCCCATCGTCCAACCGCCTATTTGATGCCATTGCAAGTCACTGTGTGCCTGTCATTATCAGTGACGAGATTGAGCTTCCTTACGAGGATGTCCTAGACTACTCGAAGTTCTGTGTGTTTGTTCGCAGTGGGGATGCTATAAAGAAGGGCTTCCTGATAAACCTGATAAGAGGGATTTCCAGTGAGCAATGGACTCGGATGTGGGAGAAGCTCAAAGAAGTTGAGCACTACTTTGAGTTCCGCTACCCTTCGCAGAAGGATGATGCTGTTCAGATGATTTGGCAGGCCGTGGCTAGGAAATTGCCCTTGCTTCGATTAAAGATGCATAGATGGAAGCGATTTGCTCAGTTTGAGACTGGTTTGAGGCCGAGCCGGTTCTCTCCGTATTCTGTCAACTGACGAGTCTGAGTATCATATAGCACATCGGGATTCATCATAATCCAGAGAAGAAACTTGGTTTGTTCCCCAGATACTGAAGTTGAAAGGCTCAGCCTTTTGATTTCACGTTGTTCTCTCTATATTTTGTAACCTGATCGTGGAACTGGCCAAGCATAGCTGCAGCTCGACATGCTGATAAGCTTATGCCATTTTTTGTCATTATTCTTTTACTGTTTTCTGTTATTATAACGTAGGTTATTAACCTGCTACTCATATTTGATCATCTAAAATTGCAGCTTGCAAAGATTCGTGCCGTTTGTAAATTTTCAACTCCCTCTTTATGTTATATTGGAGCCACGCAGTCTATAATGCGATCAAGAACTTTCCTTGTATGTATGTCGAGCTTTGAGGCTTTGAATCCATTAACTTTGAGCTTTTCCTGTAGCAGTGTAGCTTGGTCATGGTCTAAGGCATGTTAAACTTTCATCTCCGTCCGATCCGTGGGTCCATAGCTAACAAGCTGGTCTGCGTGTTTTGGACAGATCTTATATTCGATTTGAGTTCTATACGCTTGTCACAATTGTTTAAAAGTAAACTTGAGCTGTAAAATTTCCATACCTGTTTGTGATATTTTGCTTTTCCAATTTGTTGTGCTAAAATCCGAAGGTCTTGGCTCACAAGAGAAGCCCAAGCCTGGAAGTTGGCAAGATCCGTAAAACCAAAATCAACTCTGGAGATAACAAGATGCAAACCAAGTCTACTTGTCAAAATTTCACCTGTCAACCGTCACAATAAAATTAGCGGATCTCGCCTGTCCATGCACATACGAGCGCCATCTTCACATAGGAAAGTAGGGATTTGGTAAATTTGCCATAACTCCGTTTACTAGAGAAAATTCATTCATATAAATATAATCCAAATTTACGATAACTCCGTCTGCTAGAGAAGATTCATTCATATAAAATATAACCCCACCCTTGAAGGGGATGAATTTTTAACAAAGAAAAGCATATGAACTCAAGAGAGAAGAGAGAGATCTTGTAACATCATTTTTTTGACCTTAATATAAGTGTACATTAAAATTGCTATTACCGTTGAGGATGTAGATCAAGAACTCTCTCGGTCGAACCACGTAATTCTTGTTTCTCTACTCTACTTTCTCCTTTGCGCTCCTTGTTATCCGATTTGTGCTGGGTTCTGCCCGATAATTCAATTAGATGAATTTCGACACAAAAATGATATTTTTTAAACTCTCCAACCTAGACAAGTAGTATGGAGGGACAAGCAACCCTTATGATTGCAAGAAACAATCGACAACATCATTTGTTGAGTCTTCTCAATGATCTTGGATAAAGGGGCATGCGCATAGTACCATAACCTCCCATTCGGATAAATCTATGAGTACGACCAGATGCGGCAGGTTTTTATATAACAATTCTTAGCAAGCAAAAACACCATGAAAGTAGTGGCCTCCCTCCTCAGTCTCGAACAAAAGCTAGGCGAGTCCCCTGCGATTCAATGAAGCCCAATTTCAAACTTAAGACTGCTTGTCAAATATCACACTAGACGTGCTCATTAGTGGGATTCAAAAATGTACACTTAAGATTCTCCATTAGGAAATGCAGGCTAGCAATTATGGACAATCTCCTTGAACGAATTGACAAATATACTGCTCACAAGCAGTTCAAGATGATTTTTAAAGATTGGGATTCTTGGAAGGCCAAAGAATAAGTTGAGCATAAGGACAAGAAGTGTGAGAGAAAGTGGAGCCTACTGAAGTACTGCACGAATCAAATAGAGGTACTGGAGAGATAACCGTCGAGCTTTCGAAGGCGACTTCACTCCCCTCAACTCCGTTAGATCTCACGTCCTCGTTTAGGTTTAGAAGGATGGCTACCTTGCACTACATCCTTACCCCCATCAACACTAGCAGAAGGGACCGTGGCGGTTTCATGGGTACCACATGGAAATTGATCACATGATCGAAAAATGTATTCAACTGAAGAAAGACATTGAAAATCTCATCTCGAGAGGCAACCTATAGAAATTTGTGCAGAAAGATTTGGGTAAGTGTATTGCCCCCGTTTTTCAGCTGCTTCCCAAAACGGAGGATACTACTTAATACTTACACTAGACAACCAACAGTCACAGAATCTTGGAATAACCGTAACTGCTACCACAATCAGATGAATAAATAACACGTCTAAAACTGGAAAGATTTCATTTGTACAAAGAGTTAACTATATAAGATAGCATACTGCTCTAAATATGAACACAAAAGAGGAAAGCAGTGTCCGGGCAAAAAGAAATATAAACAAATATATATACAAAGGGTCTCTAGAAGGTGTTTCACTTGCCTACTGTGTTGCTCGGTTTGGTCAATGAAATGCGGGCCTTCAGTTGGAACTGGCTCTCTTTCTTCGCTTTCTAAACCTGTGTTCAAAACCCAGGGAATTAAACCCAGCAAGTAATACAATATATATATATATATATATATATATATATATATATATATATATATATATATATATATATATATATATATATATATATATATATATATATATATATATATATATATATATATATTATCATAGTACTGGAGAAAAGTATGCAATTAAATCGTGATAGTGCTAAGCATATCACGTGAATAATGAAAAATAAAATAATTAAGACTGTGCATGTCATTTGCAAAAGCAAGTAAATATCTTGTAAAGATGTCAAGTCTAAGTCAAGTTCTTGTTAGCATTTAAAACCAAATGATGGATAAAATAGCGTGCAATTTTTTGTATTGTACAAGTGTCCGTACATATCCAGGACCCGACTTCAATATTCATGACGCTAAACCATGACATGCCGCTAGACATAACAATCAATTTCTGTACTGTACAATTGCCCGTACATACCTTCTTTTTCTCTCACCTTTTTTTTTCTCTCTTGCCTAGTTCTAGCAGAGAGCAAGGAAGAAGAGAGGGAGAGTGGGGAAATTATTATTATTATTATTATTATTCCTTTGGTTTTATCTTCTCAACCTACCTCTCCAAACCTAATTGGTCCTTATGGAGGCCACCACCCAAGAGCCCAACCCCCCCCCCCCCCCCCCACTCTCTTCGTTCACCTTAAAGCCCAGTACACCAAATAATTTATTTTATATGTTTATTTAATAATATATTAATTTCGGTTCTGTATAACATTCTCAAAATACTACCAATTTAATACAGGGCATAGTATCCAATGAGATAAGTATTATAAAATTATCCGTTTGTTATTTTGATATTCAGAATAAATGAACTGAAATTCTGAAGAATTATAAAGATAATTTTAACATTATTAAATTAGCAATTTTGGAAGTATTTTTCAGCCTCGTATGGAAAATTTTTAAAATTTCTAAATATTAGAAAACTAATTATTACTAAGACCAAATGTCATTTGGAGTTACGGATTTAAAGTTATATCCATCGAAAGTTATTCAGCATGACTGAACTCAAAAGAGGGGTACAGATAGTTCGAAACTTAGGGTATTACAGTAAGCAATAAACTCCTGACTGCCCCGATAAAGAAGAAGTGGATAATCTCCCAACAATAATACTAAAATCTTAGTATGAAATGTCTTGGGAAGACAGGTTGCGGGAGAAGCTTCTACTCAATTCGGAAGAAATATATCAAGATGGTTAATGTCACCAGCTACCTCTGAAGTGTTTTAAGAGGTAGGAGATCACTTTTTTCCTCAGAACCTAGAGGGGGTTGAAGAGCTGTATGATGATGTCGTCATCATCACCAGTGATATCAGTAACACCGAAGTGAGCAGGATTCTGGTCGACACTGGGAACTCCTGCGACATCCTCTTCCTCATCGCATTCATGAAAATAGGAATAGACAAAAAGGAGTTCAATAGGTTAACAAGACCCTTAATTGGCTTCAACGGTACCATGACCCCATCATTGGCTCAATTTCTCTCTGCAGCTCAGAGTATTACCAAGACATGTTATCATTAAAGTCGAGTACATTATCGCGGACATCAAGTTTCCATATAATGTAATACGCGGAAGAAGCTCTCTTAATGCATTGTGAGTTATCATCACTATTCTTCACCAGGTAATAGTTCATTATAGAGAATATGATGGTTGGGTACTTATCAATCAGAGAGTCTCGCGCAGTTGTTATCTGACATATATCAAAAGAAAAAAATTTCGTGGCAATGACTGTTAAGCAGCGAGGTACCACCAAGGTGAAATATGCTTGTGAGACTATGCACTCCATTAAGGCTGCCATCTTAAGAGAAAAATCAGGTGGTCTTTGACCTTCTCATGTAAACGAAACCATCTCGGTCTGGCTCTGAGGATCCAACTAGGGGGCATAGATCCGTTCAACCCTCTAGGAGCCCTTTGACCTTAAATGGTATGCTTCCTCAAAGGACATCCATGATGTCTTCGCTTAATCGCCTGAAGACATGCCTAGGTAGATCAGGGAGTCACTTACCACCACTTGAACATAGACTCAAGCTTCCCTCTAGTCAAACAGAAGAAGATGAATATTGGGCCCGAAAAGAAGAAGAAGGTAGCGGATGGAGAAGCTGACAAGCTACAACACAGGCTTTATCAAGGAAGTTAGGTCCTTGACTTGCTTGAGAATATGATATTTATGAAGAAGCAAATATGGCTAGTAGAGGATGTGTGTAGGCTATACCAATATAAAAAATGCCTATTCCAAATAGTATTTTCCTCTCTTCCACATCGACCAGCTTATCAACATAATATCGAGGCATCAACTATTGAGTTTCATAGATGTTTTCTTGAGTTACAACCAGCTAATAATCATAAAGGAGGACGAGAAAAAGTCTTTATTTATCACCGACCAGGGGACATACAGTTATCAAGTCATTTGGTCTAAAAAATGTGGGTGACACACATCAAAAATTGGTTAACAAGTCTTCAACCATAGATAGAACACAACATGGAAGTCTACATTAATGATATATTAGTCAACTTGCCAAAGTCAGTAAGCCTTGTCGTGCACATAAAGTATAACATGAAGCTGAATCCAAATAAATATGCCTTCAGAGTAGTATCCAGTAGATTTCTTGGATTCATGATCACTTCAAGGGGATTGAAGCCAACCCCAAAAAAATTGTAGCTATCATCAACATGCAAGAGCAAAACCACACACAACCTCTAGTTGCTTAAGGGTAAAATTACCATACTGAGTAGATTTCTATCCAAATCCGTAGTGAGGTCACTCGTTTTCAAGACTATCAAAGGCTACTTGGTAAAGGTAGATGCTTCTTCTGGAAGGAGGAACCTAGATATCAAGTGGAGTGAGTAGGCTTCGAGGGACTTAGAGGAATATAAATTTTACCTCCAGACTCTACTTCTCCTTACTCAACCGGTCTAAGGCGAAGAGCTCTATATCTAGCTAGGGGTAAAATATAAAGCTATCAATTCTATCATGATCTGGCATGACATCGGCATCGACGATCCATTTACTATGTCAGTCTTGTGCTAAAGGACTCCGAGAAGAATTACTCTCCAGTCGTGAAGGTCGTGTATTATCTTGTTATTATGGTAAAAAACTTTGAGCTTAGTTCCAGACCTACACGATTAGGGCTCTTTCCAATATTCTCAGCTAAACTAAACTTGCAAAGATAAAGAGATGTGGTGGAAGCAAATTAGAGGGGATAATCGATAGAGTTCGGCATCAAACTCCTATCCTGATTTTGTATCATGGCTCGGGCTCTTGTCGACTTCATAGTCGAATGTACCATCTCGGTGGAAGATACCTTAAAACTCAGAAGACATGAACTACTAATGAGAGCATAGACATGACAGGCACCGGGATTGTCTATGGCGATGATTCTCATGTGAACTTAGTAGTGATGGAGGGGTAGTATTTGAAGGACCAAAAGGATAAGTATCTGGGCTTGCACTTCAGTTCACTCCCATGCCTCGAATAGCTAGGCCGAGTATGAAGCTACTGTTGCCAAATTAAAACTCGCCTTGCAAATGGGGGCTAAAATATGATATTATATAGCGGCTCCCGGCTAACTATTAATCAAACAAATGGCGAATACAAGGCTCAGGAAGAGCAATTAATCATATATGCTGGAAAGTTAGTGAGCAGGTTCAACAAAATTTATTAATCAAATTCACCATGAAAACAATGGCCAAGCAGATGCACTCTCCAAGGTAGTCTCCTTAGCAATACCCAAGCTCACTAATTAAATCTATTTAAGGGTTCTGAGTATCAATTACAAAAAATTGTAGTTATTGATTCAATTACGGTAATATGGATAATACCGATTTTGAAATATTTGAAGGACGACATCATACCTGATGACAATATGGAGGCTCGACAGGTTCAAAATAGAGCTAATAAATATGCCAACTTAAATAGCTCCTTTTTATGGAAGCATTTCACGAATATGGAGGTTGGACCTATCCTAATATGCTTATTGCCCGAACAAGCAATTCTCCTCTTATAAAAATTCATTAAGGCAAATGTAGCAACCATTTTGGGTAGAGCTTGGTGTTGAAGGTTATTCAGTAAGGATTTTACTAGTTGACCATGAAGGTAGATGTCCAAGAGTATGCCATGAAATGTGAGAACTATTAAAAATTTACATTCATTTTAAGATTGACCCTTATCGAACTGACTCCACTATTTACTCTCCCTTCACAAGATCCAGTTTTGGTGTACTTGACCCTTCCTATTATTTTCTAGGCAAAGGAAGTACTTAGGAAATAATTAATAATAGCTGTTGATTACTTCACCAAGTGGGCTGAAGCTGAAGCCCGCACTACTATTTTGGCCAAACAGATTATTTCATTCATCTAGAAATCGATAATACGTACTTTGAGCTACCAAGTTCAATTGTGACTGGTATTGGAATTTAGTTCGACTCAAAGAGTTGTGCAGTTTCAGTATAAACTGCAGAGTTATAATTCACTTCACCTCTGTTTCTCACCCCTAGTTCAACAAACTTAGCGAAACAACAAACAAACAGATCCTTAATGCTCTAAGAAAATACTTGAAGGAAGCTAATGGTGACTGAACTAACGAGATGCCAGGAGTCCTTAGTCCTAATGAATGACTTGCAAGGTCTGTAGTGGTGTGACACTTTTTCGACTAACCTTAGGGACCAAAGTAGTATCGCCGAGGGAAATTGCTACTAAACAGCTCAGGAATTGCCAATTCTCCCTAGAGCATAACGAGGAAGGACTGAGGGGCAACCTACATCTAGTAGACTTATTATCTTGTACACGGAATGCCAAGCACCTCTATAAATTCTAGGAGTAGTCTGTCCTAGGCGATTTGCTCTAGGAGATTAAACCCTGCTTGCAATTAACTCTATCAGTAGTCTACTCCAGGAGATTTGCTCCAAGAAATACGCACTTAGATTTTTTTTACTTGTAATAAGACCAGTTTCTGACAAATATTGCACAATAAGACGAAATAAATTTATGATCGCACATTTGATTCTCATATCCCTATACTTGGCAAAAATTTTCAAGACAACAAAATATCAAAAACAAGCAACAAAAGACTTGTCATTAAAACAAAGGTACAAGTACGATTGCTCCGACCCGAAGAAACTACTGGTAGTCAGTTCCAGAGGCCTAATCTCCTGAATTCGGTGGCGAGGTGGGCGGTCATCGGGCTCCCAACTGGGAACGAGTTTTCTGACCCACGTTGGTCAGTACAGAATCTCTACCATACTTTTGCACGCTTCAAACCCCCCTTTCTTCATTAGCATCAACACGATCTTTGAGGGAAGTCATTGTTATCTTTCAATTTGGCGGCAATCCTCCCCTCATGCTCATCGGATGCAAGTTGGGCAGCTACCTGCAAGGTCTTATTGAGTTGCATTTTAATCTCAGCAAACTCTCCTTGAACGCTCTAAAGTTCTTTCTCAAGCTGGCCTTGTCCTATACAAGCTTCGCCACCTAATCCCTTTCTTCCTGTATAAACTTGACAGTCGGCCTCCTCCTTTGTTGCCTCCATCTCCTCAACCATTTTCTTCACTTTCTCCTATGCGGCAACAACTTTATTTTGGCCTCGTTCTCTGAATATAACCTGAGTGTGTGTACTCATGCACCGAGTGGATGCGGGCGTTTGTTCAGGCGAGATGGCTCTCCAGCTCAAGCATTCTCCTTGTCATGGTGAAATGATTAAAGAACTAGTGATCTCATGATATCATACCATTTTCTTCAACTCAGTGAGCAATCCGTCTCGACATAAACACTGTTGCGGACTCCACGAAGCCAAGAGGGGTAAGGAAGATATTAGATTCAACAGTCTTTTGCTGTCCGAAGACATAAGCCTATAGACGAAAATCGGGGTGCTTTATCTTCATTGGCCCTCTCTTCGAACTCCCCGCCATCGACAATCCCTTGTGGATGCCAATAGCTTGAATTAAGGGATTGCACGAGGCAGGAGAGATCGTTAATCCTAGAGACTAAAAAGGCAGGAGAGATCGTTAAACCATAACTCGGTTTAAATTTTACTTCAAACGGAGCTTGAAAAGTTAAAAGATGATTGAATAAAGTAAAATTGAATTCAATTGAGTTTGTATATCAATTACAACTTAAAGACCAAATTTCATATAGATACAATCTGAATTGAAAAAATCTATATCGAAAGAAGTTGTAGAGCTACAAATTATCTTTCAATGATACAGGATTAACTCAATTAGAGTTCAAACACAAAAGTTATGATCTTTTTACTAAAGTGTTTTGCAGCAGAACCAACAATTCAGACATTTTTTGTGCTTATTTTTGGACTCTAATATTGGTCATTGAGAACTATTGGTAGTGGATCTTAAGGATATGATTATTAGGGTTTTTGCACTATAAATAGGGCAGGATGTACCACTCATTTATGTATCTTTGTATCTCCATCTTTCTTCCTTTTCTTTTAAATAAAAACTACTCCTTTTTAATGAAGATTGGCTAAATTTTTGGTAAAAGGTAGATGAGAATTATCTAATTCTTCAACAATGGTTTGTTTATACATCTTCTAATTTTTATTTCTTGATTCTTATTATTTTACATAGTTAATTAATTATATTTTTTTATATATATTCAAAATATTCTATCCTTTATGACGTGATGTATATTTTCTTTTAGAGATTCATATTATGATTTTAGATATAGGTTATTGATTGGATGATGGGATTATGATAATATGATCATGGAATAAAAATGTCCAATTATTTTCTTGTTTCTTATCTAATATTTGATTCATTATAATATTTGTATATAATTAAAATAGTTTATCATTTGGGGATATGGCTCGTATTTTATTTTAATAGTATTATGGATCATAATTCTGGATATAGATTATTTATGAATATGATAGGGTTATGACAATATAAATATGGATAGAAAGATCAAGAAGATAATTTCTAACGTTTATATAACCAAAGTAGAAAACTAGAGATGAATCTGAAATCATAACCACTTTTCTCTGATTTCTTACTTTCAAATAATTGCTCTTTTTCTTACACTTATTCCGCCGACTCGTGATTTTTAACACCAAACTTTGCCTATGATTCGACCTCGGATTTACCGATACTATATTACTTATCAATTTTTTGCACTTGGGAGTGTACGATTTAGATTTGATCACCTGACTCTTGAAATTGCTAGTGAAATGTTTACAATTAATGGGGACCGACATCCTTCGGATGTCGGTGAAATCTACATAACCAAGAAAAAGATGAGAATAAGTCAAATCTAATATCCAAACACAAAGCTTTTAAACACTTATTCGGTCCTCTGGCATTGGTAAATCATATAGGGAATAGAGTATCCTCCTAAATCAATACATTCCACCAATAAGATGATAAGCTGTAAAGTAACTTGGTAAGAGTAAATTTTTCTTCAGTCAACTCGAGCAAGTTGCCGACATCATTGCACCTAAAGCTCTAGTAAAAGGACTGGTAACAGATTCAACTTAATATCTTGAGGAAGGCAAACTTGCCTCGCCATGATTCGTTAGAAGGACCTCTAAGAGAGACTTGTTTAGGTGACTTGGGTAGTAACATCATGAATTTGCCCCCTTTGAGGACTTGACATCATAAAAAAAGTGAAAGAACTTGACAGAAGGAGGGGTCGGAAAGAAGGAATAAAGAACAACAAGGGATATTACATTTCCCATCAATTTAGTGAATTTAGGAGAAAGCTAGAAAGAACAAAATTTGATTATATGACTTGACCGTGCATGATTAGAATAAAGAAAGATTATTTAAACATGTCCATGACACTATCCTAATGGATTTGTTAATACGGAGTTTGTTTTTCTCTTGTCTAATTAAACTCTTCAAAACCTATGCTTTCTTTATTAATTAGTTAAATAGGATAAAAGTGAGAATTGCATAACAATATAGATCTCTATGGGTTGATCTATAAAGTGCTACAACCATGCTCTGCATTTGCAGCGGATTTATTTAACATAAGAAATATAGGTAATTAATGAAGTAAATGGCATACTCGTGATTCAAAAAGTAAATTATGATAGTAGTCATGATAAGTAGCCAAGAATAAGACTCTGAGATGGCTAGGCAAGTATAAGTAGCATAAATCAAAAGAAAGAAAGAAGTAACCTACAATATGACTTATCCATAAAGCAAAGCATGCATCATATATTATCGCTATTAGAATATTAGGCAAATATGATAAACAAGCATGAATGGTGTCACGTATATAATACGGTGTGCAAATATGTCACCGGGCATGAACAAAGGATAATAAACATGAGTAGAACATGTAAACATGGATACGTGCATATGGTATCATAAATTAACAAGGTAATGCGTGCAACATTATATAAACAAAAGCTTATAACATGAATGTGTGGACATGGCTAGAGCATCAAGTATGTATGCATGCACATTGTTAGAACATGTATGCATTGCACATGGCTAGGATATCTAGCATGTATGGACGCACATGGTTAGAACATATATTCATGTAAATGGCTAGGGTATAAAGCTTGAACAAGATCATATACACGTCTACACATGTATGCTTGCATGTGCCAACATGGCCAATTCATGGTTGTATTGGCAAGGTTGATTATTTTCAACAACAAGGAACAACAAACTTACATGCCCAATATAATACGGATAATGACTTAATAAAAAAATTAGCTAGGAGGAAGTTGTAGGGCTTTGAAGTTATCTTTCCAAAGTTATTGCCGTTGCATTAGCAGAACTACCATTTCCAGCCTGGCCATATGTAACAAAATAAATATGAAGGAAATTATAGTTCTTGAAATTTTCTTTCCAATGAATCGTAATGCTGAAATCAAGTTTAACGAAGGGGATACAACTTTTTTTTCCAATTGCTGCTAATCCAACAAAAACTTATATTACAAAATAGTAACTTCTGGATAATTTTTGGGCTGGAATTAATCCGAAAATGATTTCTAAACATAAGTAATATATTTAAATCACCTTTCTAATAAATGTAAGATGAGCTAAATCGGAGTTTAAAATATGAGTTATAAATGTTTTACGAACTTATTCTGCTGTTGACCTGCCAGAGCCTGATGTAGCAAAATGTCAGAACTTCCAAGTAATTTTCTATAGAAAAAAGGTTGAATCAGAAAGATATTGATATTTATGTACAGACTGTTATATGTGGATAGAAACAAGACAAGTGCATGCACTAGTGATATGTACAATACAATACATGCACTAAATCCATGATGAGAAAAAAAAAAAAAAATCTAAACATCAAGAATCATAAGAATTCAATATTAATTATTTTAAGACTTGTAGACATCATTTATATGGTTATTTATGCATATTAGGCATTGCAAATGCTACAAAATATGCACAAAACCTCAAATTTCAGCATATAACATGGAAATCGAAAACTAAATAATCATTTAAACATTGGCTCATGTACATTTCTTGATTGGAATGACATATTTGAGGTCTTTGGTCATTTCTATTAAAAGGAATCAAATCAAAACCTGAGAAATGTGTAGTTTCTCATCATTGATAACAAAATTGATGGGAAAAACCAAATTAATTTACTTAGAGCATTGAAGATGGATTAATCGAGCTTGGATCAACTTCAACATGATGGGAAGCTACTGGAGTACTTTAGCACTTGAAATGATGGGAAGAACTCAAGAAACAAAGCTTTAAGTGCTCTTTGATGAATTTTCTGAATTTTTTGGCTAAATTAAAAAAAAAAAATCTAGAGAAAATGGAGAGGGAATTGGATCTATAATGCCTTGCTCCTCACTAAGCACAGAACGAAATATGTTACCAGTGGGCACATGTAAATTGATGTGCACGAGGCCATTAATTAAATAAAAACATAAATAAATAAAGTTAAAATACAAATCATCTATAGGATCTTTGAAGTTATTCTATTACTGTATAAAAGAAGATATATAATATGTCTAAAATAAAAACTAAAAAGTATAATATATAGGTCCAGTTCAATAAATACAACACCGATATAAAAGTTGGGAATTAAGCCCTCCAAAGAGTAATATGTACCAAATTCAAAAGTACAAAAGTAGAGGATTAGGAAATCTACCGTTACTCTGCCTGCTTCAAAATGTATAGATCATGCACTATCGGATCCTCAATCTCATCTTCGGTACCTGAGTGTGGGATGAGAGAGCTCAGGGTCAAACCCAACAAGTAAAGCAAATATGATAAGAATTGTACAATGTAAACTAGTGAAATATGAATGTGAATATAAATAGTATATTTACATGTATGAAAAACAATAAATATTCAAATAACAATATCAAATAGGGATACGTGGATATCACGTTTAAATTAATATTTTTTTTATTTTATTTGAACTAATTGGTGAAAAATAAACTCGTATCGTGAAAGTACCTATGCATACCTAGACTTGGCCATGATGTTGGTGCTGAACCAAGCATATGGTTAAACACTCAAGCATATATCGATACTGAGTAATCGGTCGTCCCATCAATAAGTACTAAATAAGAGTTGATGGTTTGGTACCATCTGGGTATCCCTGCATATGGGTTCCTATTTCAATTGCGCAATCTATCCTTAATATTTCATAATATGGTATTTGTCCACCCTTTAGTTCCATCATATTCCAAGTGTCAAGTCATGTTAAATGCAAATCAATTCGGAATACGATAAACCAGTTAGGTCAAGATTACATATGAATACGTATCTATCATCTAATCAATATCCAATATCCGAGTAACAAGAAGATATAGCACATGTCAAAGTCAAGTTTACTAGCAAATCAGAATTCATGGCAATATCAAGACACGTCAATACACTAATTAGGGTAATCTGACATATTTCGTATATCATATATCAAGGAACTAGTATTTATAAGTCAATGTTAAACAGATAGAGTCATAGAATGCTAAAATGAGTTTTATCAAAATATGGATCATGTAAGTTTTATATATATATATATATATATATATATATATATATATATATATATATATATATATATATATATATATATATATATATATATATATATATATATATATATATATATATATATATATATATATATATATAATGCATATAAATCACGCATTAGATAAGCAACTATTAGGATGTAAGGATGCACATTAAATTGGCTCAACACTATTATGGCTATTACTTTAATAATATGTGAATTTTCTAAATTTTAACATGATTTCATAGTATAAAACGGTAACAAATTTATTAAACCTTATAATTATATATATATTTTTAAGTGAATATATATTTCAATAAAAAAGTATTATGACATAAACGTAATAGCTTGTCTAAAGTAATATTTTAGCAAATTAAGTATAAAATCTTATATTAAACCCTCTCTTTAAAATATAATTATGAATGAATATATGAAAATTTTCTAATGGTAAGGGAAAAATGAAATTTGCTTAAGAATCAAATTATTGTATTAAACATGGATTTATATGAAAAACTTTGGATTTGTATCCAAATATGGTGCGTATTCTCAAATAAATTATCTTTATAAATTAAATATAGAACATATAATTTAAGTTTATGACTTCTAGTTTAAGCATAGGGGATATATATAAAATTATAAATTTAAAAATAAACATGGAGTAAGGTGTTAGCACAATCATAAAGTTTTGTATAAAAGACATTATTTTTTTAAGAATAAACATGGAGTAAAGTGAAAATTTTATTTCTATTTTTTGTAGCATAATCATAAAAATTTTGTGTGGAGAAACTATTTTATTAAGGGATTTTTACATATCGATCTCTTAATTCTTTAAAAATTCAATATCGATCTCAAAATTTTATATTTTGAAGTTATACAATTTAAGTTTCGGTTATCTATTCCGTCAAAATAAATTCATTTTTTTAATTTTTATATATTAGTAAAAATGATCTAAATATCCTTAACTGCCAGATTCAAACCCAGGTGAGCTCTTTTTCTGCTGCTTTGCAACTAGATTAGCCAAATTCTACTGTTCTCGTACTCGAATATGGAGAGCTTACAGAAGAGAGGAGGAGGATTGAACTGGTCGTCATCGCCATTTCAGACCACTCCGAAGTTAGTCGATAGAGGGGGGAGGGATTCGAGGTCGAGCGACAGCAGTGGGAGCTGAGGGAGCAGGCACGATAGAGAGAAGGGGGTTAATATACAAGTGCTGCTCAGATGCAGGTAATTTGAGAGTTTTTATTTTAAGAAATTGAGCTCAAATAGGATTTAATTTTGGAATCTCAATATCTAACTTGTATTATTTTGAGTCTGCTTGCCAAATTTTGTAGAATGATGCAGCTCATTTGATAGAAATTGTATTAATTATGATTATAAGATTACAGAAGCAAAATAAAAGAAATTGTTGTGACAATATCCTCCTAGAGAGGATATCCAGCATTGATGCTTTTTTGCTTATTACGTGTGTTTCTTTCTGTGATCGAATGATGGCAGGCCTTTAAGCGAGGACAAGATAAGCATGCACACTCCTGTTGTCATAAATTGCCACGAGAACAGGAGAGAATCTCGACCATTCAGAACATCGGCAACAAGTTGATTGAACCTTCGCCTTCGAACATAGGCAACAAGCAGCTTTCTACTAGATTAGCCAACTTTACGAGTTCTTACTGATCTTGAATTGTAGGCTACTGCAGAAATTGACCGATCAGTAGAACAACATCAGCAACTGCGTTTAGGATCAGTCTGATGAGCTGCAGAGCGAAGGAGAAGGTGAGGAGAGGAGCAGAGTAATCAATTGTTTTTGAAGATTCTTGAAGGTACCCAATGCCTGAGTCCGCTGCAGTTGGTCTTCACACTCCGCAGTAGAGAATTGGTGGAGGCCGAAGATGAAGAGGAAGAAGGAAGGAGTGTGATTGAATCAGAGAATGGACAATATAATGATGTAATGCATCAGCTCTTATTTCATGTTTGAACCATTTAATGTTGCATCCAACTTCTCCTACAAATCATTTTTTTCCCCCATTAACTTTATTACTACTTCTTCTTCATATACGCTCTATTTTGAGTTTGAATTATAAAGGTTGCCTTGCTATATTTAACTGGATTTAGTCAACTAATTTCTGGCTTTATTTATATATTTCTCTAATCTATAGATTTTCATTATGTTAGTTGAAATGTTTTGAGTAATTAACTTTCAAGCCATGTTAAATTATGCTAATGTATTCAATTATCACTCTATGTTTTCCTTGAGAAAGATACTTGCCCTGAAAATCTGTATTAGAGGATTTTTTTTTTCCCCCCTCCCATATTCTCTTCTACCTCACCTCTAGGAGTCAACATTCAGGGTGGTGGCTCGAGTAGCAACAGAAAGTTAACAGGGAAAGAATGGAGAGGGGAACTCAACCAAAAAGAGAGGAAGAGAGGAGGATGAAGAGGAAAACCCAATAAGAAGAGAGAAAGAGAAGAGGAGGGAAAGAGAGAAGGAAGGGAAATAATGGGTATTTCGGGCTAAAAAGTTAATTTGGCTAACGGAAGTGATCCAGTGGACTAAAATGGTGCAATTTAAATGTTTTGGGGGGCTAAAACCAAAATATGAAATTTTTAGGGATCGATATTCAATTTTTGAAGATTTAAGGAATCGATATGTAAAAACCACTTTTATTAAACTTAAATAAATTAACTGTACAATATTTTAGTTGCAAATAATCATAAAGGTAAGTGTGATTCTATTTGTCTTATATTCTTGAAGTAGAAGATGACAATGAGAGTGATGATATTGGAGTTTGGAGGTTGAAGTAGCTTTGAAGTTTTATGATTTATTCAAAATATCCAAACCTAAGTTGAGGATATTGAAGAGAGAAAGAATAAGCGAGTTTTTGAGAAGAAAATGAGACAAAAAGTCTCTTTCTCCCTCTCTTTTTAATTTAAGTCCATCAGCATGGGGGACAAGATCTACAATTTACAGAGATGAGATATGGAAGGTATAGTTGAATAAGAACAAAAAATATATATGACATATTATTAGTAATAATATTTTATTAGAGCTATTTAAGGTCATAAAATTCTAATTAAACTAACGCTAACGAAACCATACTTGATTTTATAAATTAAAAAAAAAGAAAGATTAGCCAAAATATGTGTGGTTCCGTGATCATTAAAATAATATTATTTTAAGTGACATTCCAAAAAATTTCATGAAAATCACCAAAAATATGAAAAAATGAGGCAAATACAACACACTAACTCTATGATTAATCAGACATCAGGAATTTAAATTATGATAAAAATTATTTTGTTACATCATACCCTCCTTACAAAAAATTCATCCTAGAAATTTAAATTATAAAAAATAAGAATGAATACGAAAATAGGCACATATACACTCATTCACAGACAGGAGTGCATAATAATGTAACAAACAACAAGATATCTGACGTGATTGCTCAAACAAATGAGAATACTTCTTCCAGACATTGTCCTCTCGCTTCCAATTGGATTCCCCACAAGTGACTATCTCATGACATGAGAACAAGGAGAATCATGTGGTTTTTCAGAACTCTCTCCCGTCGATGGCAACTGGATATTTTTCGAAAGTCAAATTTGTTCTTAATTTCACATTGAAAATATCTACAACATGGCTCTCATCTCTAATGAATTTCCTCAGCTGAGAAATGTGAAATATGTTGTGCACTATAGCCAACTCTGATGGCAAGTTAAGTCAGTAAGTTAAGTTTTCAATTCTCTTGACAATAGCGAAAAAATCAATATATATGGAATTGAGTTTCCCTCGTCTACCAAATTTGACAACTCCCTTCATTGGTAAAACCTTGAGAAATACCCTGTCGCCAACATCGAACTCCAATGGCCTTCGGTGATGATCTACCCATTTCTTTTGCTTTATGTAGCCCTCAAATGCTCCCCGATGACCTTCACTTAGTCTATCATTTGAGCAATTATCTCTAATCCTAATATGCTATGCTCTCTGATATCGTCCCAATATAAAGGCGATTTACACTTTCTGCCATACAAAGCTTGAATAGAGCAATCTTTATAATTGTATGGTAACTATTATTGTAGAAGAACTCTACCATATACAAATGACCCTCCCATAAACCTCCAAAATCTATCACACAGGCTCTCAGTATGTTCTCTATGGTTTTAATGGTTCGGTCGGATTGTTCATCTATTTGGAGATGATATACTGAAGAAGGTCCAAGTGTGTCTCCAAACTCTCTATCAGATTGGCCCAATAGTGCGACCTAAATCTGGTGTCGTGGTTTGAAACAATCTGCTCTGAAACTCTATGCAGTCTCATTATCTCCTATATAAATCTTCTTGTCAATGCTTCTATCGATTGACCTATCTCGAAAGTAATAAAGTGAGCTGACATTGTCATGCTGTCTACGATTACCTACACTGCATTGTTACTCCTAGGAGTTCTGGGAAGATCAATCACAAAGTCCATAGCAAGGTTCTCCTATTTCCACTCCGGAATGCGTTAGAGTTGAAGCAAAACTGCAGTTATCTGATGATTGAGTTTTACCTACTGATAGATAAGAATTTTAATGCATACTGAGTGATCTCCTTCATTCTTGGCCACCAGAAGTGTTGTCTCAAATCTCTATACATCTCAGTACTATTTGGGAGAATAGAATAGGATGATATATGAGTTTATGCTAACATCTTGTCTTTAAGCTCTCTTCTAAGCATACAAAATCTATCAAATGGGATGAAGTGAGCCATTTGCATGAAATGAGATATCTAGTCTCTTGCCCGCTTCCATCTTGTCCCTGAGTCTTTTCAATCTCCCATTATTGGCCTGGACTTTTTTAATCCTATCAATCAATGCAAATCGAAACCGCAACTCTATGAGTTGCATCATCATTCATAACAAAAGAACTTATAATCCAATCTTTCCACGTCTTTTAGGATCTTTTTCTGTCAAGTCAAGTACAGTTATCGACTCCCTACTCAAATATTGGCTTTCCTAAGATATTAGTGGATATCTAAGTCATAATCTGCTACAAGTTCAAACCATCTATGTAGCCTCATGTTTAAGTGAATATATACCTAAGACTCTTATGATTAGTATACACTCTACTCTTTAGCTCAATAGATAATGCTCCCAAATCTTAAGGGCATATATCGCTGCTGCTAGCTTAGATCATGTGTAGGATAGTTTTGCTCATGAGGCCTAAGCTGCCGGAAAGCTTACTCGATCACCCGACTATTCTTTGTAAGCACACAACCGAATCCTTTACTAGATGCATCACAGTATATCCTTATACTCTCTGAATTATTGTGAACTGCTAACATTGGTGCGATCGTCAATCTGCTTTTTAGCTCTTAGAGTGTACTACCATACTCCGTAATACATTCGTACTTAACCCTCTTCTACGTTAGCTTCGCTAGTGGCATTATGATTTTAGAGAAATTCTGCACGAATCTCATATAGTATCCAACCAATCTAAAAAAACTTCATTTCTCTGAAGCAGATTTTGAAATCGGCCAATTAAGTACTGTCTCTACCTTCTTGGGATCCACTTACACACCATCTCCAGAGATCACATGACCCGAGAAAGTAATCTTGTCCAGTCAGAAGTTGCACTTGTTTGGTCTGCGAAACAACTGTTATTGCCTTAAAGTATGTAAAACTACTCTCAAATGCTCTGTATGATTTTCCCTACTCCGTGAGTAGATGATAATATCGTCAATAAACACCACCATAAACTAATCCAAATATTGAGCAAATACTTGATTCATCAAACTCATAAAAACTGCAGGAGTATTTGTCACACAAAACGGTATCACTAGATACTCAAAATTTCCACGCACCCTATATGTTGTCTTTGGAATGTCCTCTTTTTGAAATCTCACATGATGAAAATCAGAGCAAAAATCAATCCTAGAAGAAATGGAGCGCAAAGAGGAAATACTACTATAAATGTTTCAGAATTTTTTGAGCTGATTTGAGCTTTTAAAATATGTAACCAAAATTAACTAACTTAAAAAATTATATGTCTCTCAACTTCATGATAATTATAAAATTGCTAGTAACGTCAATCTAAACACAAATGGTCAAATAAAGTTGCTAGGTTAAATTTAAGATAAGAAGAATAAAATTAAATTTGAAATTGAATTGATTATTTTAATCAATACTTGTCTAAAAATCAACCAGTCTGAAAAAAATCCAAAAAAATATAAGAGATAAAATGAAAAAACACGATTATGATGTACTTTGTAGAATGAAAATTAGATGTCTAGATTGAAAGATAGAAATCGTCAAAAGAAATATCATTATCAATCAATACTGACATTTTAGCTTGAAAAATCCTGTTAAAGAAAATTATTAGAAAATCATGATAAATTAAATAAATCAAGGCAATAATGTTCTCAAAGTAGGAATTCCAATTCAAGATATGGAATATAAGATAGAGTTAATATATACTGTATAAGACTTATATTATAATATGGGCTCTAAGTCAATATGATCAATAAATAATATATTGACATAAGGACACATATGGTTAGGGAGTTATATACGTATGTTGTGATTTATTTTAATGTGGCAGTATAGCTAACTTCTAAGAACCTATGCCATGTAATAAGTTAGTTATTTTGATATATTTTTTCTTTTGTACATATCCACCAGTAGTGCACCCCATCTCCATATTTCCAAACGTACAATTTCCTAAGAAGCAAGCTCGTGCTGTTTGGTCTCAGTATCCAACTATATAATTAGTTCTCTTCATCTTTTCTTCGGCCTGTAGTAGATTTGTTGTCATCCTCATTTCCTCTTCTCCAACCTTTAATGATTAAATTGATTAACAGTGATCAATCATGTTTTCCTTCAAGAGCTCCTGTGGAAGGAAGTAGAGGCGATATTACGATACTGATTTCTAAATGCCGACTTACTACTTCCTAGGTAAGTGTAGCAATTTATTGAGTGAGTTCACCGCACTTGACTAGAGTCTGTGGCATGTTAAAAAGGTCAAGAGCGTTCACAACATTCACCTATAGGCGTATCTCTTAGGAGGTCGGGTTGTGGACTTCTTATTTTTTTGGAATGTGTGTCATGCATGGTTGATGGTAAAAAGTGCATTTCCTATAGACAATGCAAAATATTGTATTTTCCAGATAAGATGATAATTATTGATACCAAAAATTATCGTGTAATAAGTCACATTTATGGGTCACATTTGTGGGCCATAAAAAATCGTGTCCAAAGAAATATCAACATCATAACTAGAAACCAACACAGTGATTCAATGATGAGTTAACGTTGGCAGAACGTGATTAGCCTCACCAGAAAAGGGCTAGCCCCGCAAAAATATGGCTAGCTCCGACAGACCAAATTAGTCTCGCCGGAACGAAGTTAGTTTTGCCAAACCAAGTTAGCCTCGCGGGAATGAAGTTAGCTCCACAAAATCAAGTTAGCCTTGCCAGAATATGGTTAGCTCTGCCAAGAAGGAAATTAATTTCGCCAGAAAGGTTCAACTAATCTTATCGTTACCTCAGTAAAGGTAATTCAAATATATCCAATCATGGGTAAAAAAACTATTACGATCTCCGCAAATTGAGAGAATAGTTATGATACCCTCCAACTATAAAAAATGACTCTAGGCCTCAAAGGAGAGGGCATCAAGATTGAAAGTAAAAGGAACGAAGAAAATCAAGTAGGAGAAAAAGAGTTCCTCTTCATCCAAGTTCTGCCGATCATCAACAAAAGTAAAAAGGATCATTTTGATTATATTTTTACTGTCACACTCTCCAGAATCAAATTTTAACCTTGTTTTGATTGTAAAGTGTTATTAACTCTTAGCAAAGAAAGTAAATTTAAAGTGTTGCAATTTCAATTTTAGATTATGTTATGTTTTCTATTCTCGATGACAATTTTAAAGTTTGTTTTGTTTTCCAATGTAGCTTACGGGTTAATAATATATGTTGAGTGTGCAGAGACTTGGAAGTGCAGATATAAGTAGGCAAAAAGAATCAGAAAAGTTTCAGAATTGCATAGTAGAAACCAGGATGATAATCTCCCTGGTTCTACCGCTATTTGGCGGCAAGAACCGCCAAATAGCGATATCTCAAGTGATTTCTTCACCCAATTTCTCTCTAGTTCTGTATTTTGGGTCTCTAGTTCTTAAAAAAAAATAATAATAATAATAAAAAGTAGAAACAGTATGATATCACATTTTTCTTTGATCATATTTCTTCTGCAGTTTCATCTCACCACAACCCCACTTCTTACATTAATTTAGAAAACCCATGCATCCACTCACGGTCATTGGTTCATGCCATATTGGACCTGTGATCAATTTGGTTGACTCGTAATATCAGATTTGTTCATGGAAAATAAGATGAACCAACTGATCCCGATCCTTCAGGATCGATATTATCTGTTGCGCACTTCACTGCCATCGTGCATAAAGCTCCCACCTACAGTGGGTAACAACTATGAATTAAAACCTCAGTACATTAGTATGCTTCCGAAATTCACTGGATCCGTTCTGAGGATGCTTATCATTTCATCAGTGAATTTCAGGAAATATGTGTAATGATTAACTGCAGCATCAATTAGAGGATGCAATTAAGGTCCGTTTTATCCCGTTCGCTCTCAAGGATAAGGCCAAGAAGTGATTGTACAGTATGCATACAGATTCAATCACTAATTGGGATGAATTTATTACGGTATTTCTAAAGAAGTATTATTCTATGCATAAGACAGCCAAAATACGCAATGCTATTAATCAATTCCGTCAAGTACCAGGAGAACCCTTCTGAAAGTACTTGGAATGGTTAAACGATTTATTTGCTCAATGCCCCTACCATGCAATTAAAAAGTAGATGTTGTGTAAAATAGTTTATGAAGGACTTGATTACATATCCAAAACTCTTTTTGAGCCCATGTCTTAGGGAGAGTTCATGAGAAAGAATAAGGATGAGGCATGGGAATTCCTTGAGAACTTATCGTGGAAAACTATACAGTGAGAGAGTTTGCTGAGAAACCCAATGCCTCAACTTTTGCATAGAAGGGTGAGATCTATAATGTCGACAGCTCTATACCAACCAAAGCTAAGATTGTCGTCCTTATAAGGAGAATTGAGGCGTCAAAGACTCCTAACGCTTCATCGGTGGGTCAAGTCAATCAACTACACGTTCCCACATGTTTTAACTGTGGAACTCTGAATCATGTTATGGAGGAGTGTCTATTAATAATGAATCCCATGGGTGCAACACTTAAGCAGGCTAACGCCTTGTATCAATGGTCCATGAACAATCCTTATGCTCCTACGTATAATTTGGACTGGAAGAATCACCCAAATCTCTATGGGGTTAGGGGCAATATCAGGGAGCCCTAACCCTAACATGCAGCATCTATCCAATGGCCAGTTCTCGAGATCTAATGTGGCTTTATATCAATACCCAAATGCTACGAATCAATGGAATAATAAGAAGAGACCACCTGCACATAATCAATTATATTCACTTCAGGGGTCTAACAATGATTATGATAAACAGCTAACGACACTTGAAAGGAATGTGGAGAACATTTTCAAGACAACGTTCAATTTAGACACGCAAATACAAAATTTAATAAAAGTATCTACTGACTTTATATAATAGATCGACCAACAACTTCTTGCAAGTTCTCAATTGATCAAGAATATAGAGCAGCGGGTTGCACAGTTAGCCATACAGCTGAATGATTGGAGGTTAGATATCTTACCAAGCCAACCAATAATGAACCCCAACTCCAACTCATTTCAGTTTGTTTCATTCCACGTTCATCAATACAATGTCATTCACATGATCAAATCTGGCAAGCAAATGAACAATAATGTAGCCATGCCCCTGATCTCACTCCTACTATTCTGCATGCTACACCATTTTTTCCAACTCTTTCTTCACATCCATCTCCATCACCTCCATTATCATCACATGCTCATTTGGAAGAACCTGCTCCTAAGCCAAAAACACCATATCCCAATCGGTTAAGGAAGCCTTCACCGCAAGTAAAAAAAATTCTTGAAACATTTCAGTAGGTGAACGCTAATATTCCACTCCTTTATATTATACAACAGGCTCTCACTTATGCCAAGTTTCTGAAAGATTTGTGTACTAAGAAACAAGTAAGAAATGTTCTTGAGAAAGTTTTTCTTATTACAAATATATCGCAAATCTTCTTTAATTCCTTGCCTGTCAAGTAAAAATTAGCTTCCCTAAAAATCTCATGCACCATTAGGAATATTAGATTTTACAAGGCGTTTCTTGATTTAGGGAAAAGTGTCAACTTGCTTCTTTATACTATTTATTAGCAACTGGGGTTAGAAAAGTTTTAACCTACCAAGATCACATTATAGCTAACTGATCGTTCGATCAAGAGACTACTTGGTATGGTTGAAGATATGCTCATTAAGATCGGCGAGTTTATCTTTTTTGTAAACTTTATTGTCTTAAAAACTGAGTCGATTTTTAATCCACAGAATCAAATTCCCGTTATCTTAGACAGACCATTCCTTACAACTTCAAATTTATTAATTGATTGCAGGAGTGGTCTCATGAAGCTATCATTTGGGAATATTACTGTGGTATTGAATATATTTAATATGGATGAGCACACAATAAGCTCCCTCATTGAGATAAATATGGTTCACAATTTACACTCTCATTCTACCTCTTGTATTGATGATGAACCCTCATTTGAGCAAATTTCACAGATGATCTCATATTATTAGATGAATTGACACATACTGATTCTACATATAATGACATTTTTGCAAGTGTGCAATTTGTTAATGCACAAACCTTTGATGATTTGTTTACAGAGAAGCTCGCATTACTTCGTAATCTATAAGGGTCACCACACTTCATAGTTCATGACTCACTTGATCATGGTGCACTCTTTCCATCTCACGATATTTCTACATGTGTGGTTACTAATGATGATTGGCAGATTTACGTTGAAATTTTATTTAGCTAAATTATTAATGTTTACATGAGGAAAAAAAAAAATAAGGACAGCATAAGAAATATAAAGGTAATTTCATGACTTGTTGGAGATGATGAGACATAATAATGCATCCACTTCACGTTTAAAATGCACACATTATGAAAGTGAAAAACGATCGAGATGTCGTAATCACTTTCCATGCGTTAGTAGGGTGACCAAATTGAGATCGTAATTTTTTATGACTCATTAGTTGTATATTATTTGTTAAATAGTTTTCATCTTTATTTTGTCACCTTTGGTTCGTGTATGAGGGCATATACGAGTTTAACTATGGGGAAGTGGATTAGGAGATTTTTAGTTTTTTCTAGGATTTTTATTTTATTTTTAGATTTTCAGGTTTCTTTATTTTACACTTTGGGTAGTGTTTAGGATATAAAAAAAGAAAAAATAAAAAAATTGGAAATAAAAAATATAAAAAATTATTTTCTGCAATAAATCAATCTAATTAGAAATATAAGAATAAATTTAGATTTGAAATATGATGGAGAGTAGATTGAATAATACACTTGGAATTTTATGAAAAAATTAAAAACTGAAAAATAAATACTGCTAATAGTAATTTTAAGATAAGTATATATCTATTTTTCACTTCACAATAGTTTATTAGGTTAAGGACAAAAATAAAAATAATTGAGTACTCATTTCTCTTTAAATAAAAAAATAACAAAAAAGAGTAAAGCGGTGAGCCTGATACTTAAGGCAATGATCTTTTAGAAATAAAAAAATTCTTGAGAATTGCTAAATAGTTGGGCATTTGTGCCTAAATAAGCGTGAATATTCACACGAATGATATTTTTAAAAGATAGAGTATGATCTAAGTAATCAGGTATTTACGCCTAATCAAGCGTGAATATTCAATGAAAGGTGAAATATTCATAAAAAAAAAAAAAAAGAAGAAAAAAATTGTTTAAAGAGAAAAGATGAATCATGAGTTAGAGTTTAAGTTTAAAACCGAAATAGATTATCACACGTGCACATAAATGTATAGGAGCCAATGAATTATTTATTAGTGAGTATTGAAATATAGGATTTGAATTTTTGATTAAAATGATAAGTGTATTTAATATGATGCTTGATTTTAAAATTGATAATCTAAATGCGTTCTTGAGTTTGTATATTAGTGAGATTAATTGTAGAAAATACCTAAAAGATTTCCTTTTTTTGTATAAATTTTTTTTCTTGATTTTTGGTTATCCTTATTTTTCTTTTCTTTATTCCTTAATGTATTTTCTGCACGATATTTGTAGGTAACATCGCGAGAAATCCTTACGAGACACAACTCGTACACTAGGGTAACTTAGGGGTTTAACAGTTTGTTGCACGTGCTAAGTGCAACTGCGATTCCTGCAAAAGTGAGTTAGAATTTTTGTTTCTTTTTATGTCTAGGTTTTGCTCGAGAACTAGCAAAAGATAGGTGTGAGGTGTGATGAGTGTCATACATTACATATTATAACCCTCATATTGTCTATTTTTTGTATATAAATAATACTACTTAGATATTTTTAGTGTGTTTTCAGGTGAAACATATTCCTACAAGAAAATAGTATAAACTCATAGACGGATTAGGAAACCAAATCCAAGGAGCTAAAAGAGGATAAAACTACAAGAGCATGAAACTACAGAGAGCAAAAAACAGTTATGCAGATCAATAGAATAAAGCCAGAGCTTCATACAGAAGAAAGTTGAAGCCCAGAACTTACTGGTTTGCAGCCAATTAGCGGCAATAGCCTCCATTTAGCGGCAAAGTGGGGCCCACAGAGGCTGATAATTTTACAAGGTCTTCAATATAATTTTGTAGCTATTCAGTTGTAATATGATTAGGGTTTGGTATTTCGAGGTCTATATATTGGCCGTATTCTTATAAATTAGGGTTGTATGTAATTTAGGATGCACTTTTGATTGAATAAATATTAAGATTTTGCTGAAGGGGTGACAGCCACAATACTGAGCTCTAGAGATGATCTCATCGCTATATATTACTTTCTAGTGAGTAGAAATCTTTTAATTTCTTTTTAGATAGATTTAATTGCTTTCTAACATAAATCTTTAATAGCTTTCACAATAAAATAAAATATTTAATACTTTCTAATCATAAAAATATAATTTTGTTAGTTAGTAATATGAGTAGCTAACTTAATTTAGCTTTAGGATATTGATGAAACTAGAACTCAACCATATAATTGCTTTCTATTGTTTTCTTTCTAAAATAAAATAATAAAACATAATTTTTCTATGAAAATATTAAAATACAACTCATAAATTAATGCTTCGAGACGTTATACTTGAGTTAAATTTCTTAATAGCCTATACTTAGTTAGAATTTGGGGCTGTTAATTTTCATCTTCTTTATAAAATTATCTAACGATTTAGTTTATTTTTATAAAAAGTAGTATATTTGATGAGTTATACTTGCACATCACTTGATAACTCATGCTTATAACATTTTAAATAAAGATTAAAACTAAAAGATCAGTTTTTATGATAAGAAGAAGTTAATAGAAATAATACTTGATTGTGAACTAGTTGATTCCATAATCTAGGCTAATTAGACTAACTAAAAAAATCAATTTAGAACTCATAGTTAGCTTGTTAGAATAATAGGAGAAGCTAGAACGCAAAATATCTTAGATTCTCGTGGGAATGACCTGTAAAGCGTTATAACTGATATTGTATATTTGCAGTAGATTATTCACATCAATACACTCATTGTTGAAGGAGATGATGGCAGATCATGAGAAACCATTGCTGCTGTTTGTTTTGTGGTAACAATGGCCGGTAAATGGGATGATGGCATCGCTTGGCTAATAACTACACTATCAGAAGAAGTTGGCTTATCAAAAAGCTTGATTAGACATTTTTGTTTCTTGGCCACGGGAGAAATTGGAGGAACGTCAATTAGGGGTGCCGCTATAGTAGAAGATGATAGAGTAGATGAAAAACTGACTTTTCTCTTCTGGCGGGTGAAAGGACCTTCTGCAGACACTATTCCCCCTTGGTCACCTCCACAATCACTAATGATTGCATATCAAGACCTCTAGTGTGCATGACCACTATGCATATATTCTTGTAGTTTAGTAGCATGAGAAGGTCGACGACCAATCGATTCCCTGATTAGTCTCTCAAACCTTTCAATAATCAGTTTCAAACAAGATAATTTTGGATTATATGAGGGAACTATAGTATTTGTCCCTGCATACCAACGATAGAAAGCCAGCGTTGTCTGCATTTTTGGATACTTCACCAGTAAATAGAAAGAAGCACTGGTACACCCCATCACAAAATGACGCCAAGCTCATGCTCCGTCGACTAAACTCCCTCTCAATGCTAGAGTAGTATTGGATTCCCGATGTATAATTGATCATATCCGAATTGTCGAGCAAAATGGCTTGGGATATAAGACTCCAATTCACACTGATTTCTACTTCAATATAGAAAATGAGAAGGATGGATGCAAAGTAGTCATGAAAATATTTCCTTGGAAAGATTGGAAAATGATTCCCAGACATCTTTAAGAAATCCCCAAAAGAAGCCCCTTTTATCTCCAGGAAATTGATCCAGAAAGAATAAGAAGAATGATCACTGACGAGACGCCGTGTGTTCACCAAATATTCTAAAGTCCACTTCATATTTTCATACTTCCACAGATTAGGAAGCTTTTCACCAGCAGGAGTGGTAGGACCAATAGGAATCAACCCTTGGCAATGAGACACAATCCAAGCCATCAGATATGTGAAAAATCTATGTGAGGGTTTGGATTATTTATAAAAGCATTAGAAAGTAGTCTCATACCATGCTGAAGGTGATAAACTATGGCCAATAAAAGACCTAGGGGACGTCCGTACACTAATTGCATTGCGGGGTACAAAACTCTAACCTGAATACATTCACAGGGCAATGAGGGAACGACGCATATCTTAAGCCAGAGAGTGATGTAGACAGCAAGAGCAGTAGTGGGAGATAAATCACGGACAACCCAACTGTGATAGCTCAGTAACACCATCCCCGCAGGAAGATCACCCTCATCTTCATTTAGAATGTGATTACCAACCTTATGGCTAATCTCAGCCACACCAACAAGCTGCTGGAAATTAATGGCTCCTTTCCCATCTAAATTGGTAAAAAAAAAATAATCGGCTCATTTCTTATGCCATATCACACCCTCTTTAGCATCGGATAAATCTGAATATACACAGTAATGACAAATCAAACCCCAGAAGGTATGATACAATGAATTATCTCTTGTAGATAAGATCTCAAGAGGTTCAGGGAAGTATTCTTCACATGGAATATCCCCGATTAGCAATTCAGAAATCTGCCACATCTCATGGAGTGCTAATCCCATCTCACCATCTAGGGTAAAAACAAAGTCGGTCACAGGGCTATACATTTCCAAAATTGCAAATAACTGTGCAGGATTGGTGGCGATACCATATTGAGTAACCCGTATCGCTCCAAATAATTCAATGTCTACCAATTCTCTCTCAAATTTTGTGAGGACGAACCCTATCTAAAGAGCCCACCAATCTTTTTGTCCAGCATGAACCCAACCCGAAGCCCGGAAGTTCTCAGCTGGACAGTCACACTTGTTCTGTACAAATTCATTCCTAAAAATCTTAGCCATGTTAAAACCCTCGCCAACCGGTATATCTCTGAATATTCTTGGAGAAGACCTGTCACATGAGTAGGAGGCCTATCCTGCACGAATCCAGACTTGATAAACTTGGCTACTATAAAAGAGTCCTGAGTGGGGGTGAGCCGTCATTCCATTCGTCTTTCCTCGGTACAAGGATGAAGATAACTCAAAGTGTAGTGCTTTTATATGTCTGGAAGTGAAAAATATGCTCCATCTAACTGATAAATCCAAGGGGAGGATGGAAAGGATAGTGTATCTTTGGTGTCTATAGCATCTCTGAAGATGAAGTGTGGTTTAGAGAGCACCTGTATTATGCCAGAAAACAGAGTGTAGTGATTAATTCCCTAAGAGTCTGGGCACTACCAATATGAATCAGATTGGTTCTTTTCTCATTGCCATAACTATACAAAGAGGAAGGTCATCTGTATTGAAAGTCAGCATAATTCATAATTCCCAAGTTAGAACCAGCCATATGATGCACTGTGATGGGGAAATTCGTATTGAATATTGTAGAAAAAACAGAAAAGAAAATGCAATACTATAAGGCAGATACGAAATTTTTCTTTAAACAAGGTTAACTTTGCCAGAACAAAGTAACCTTGCCAGAACAAGGTTAATCTCGCCAGAACAAGATTAAGCTCGCCGAATGAGGTAATTTTGTCAGAACAAGTTAATTTCGCCAGAACAAATTAACCTCGCTTGAATGAGAGTTAAAGTCCACTGGGCTATTGTATAACTCTGCCAGAAGAGTTATAATAACTCCGCTGGAACATGCTGTTTCCTCTACTAGGTAGAGATGATTCCTCTATCGTAGTGGAGAGAATCTCAACGTTGCTATGAGAACATGAATTATCCCACCAAGCAGTAACCCCGTTCATCTTACTAATCAAGTCAACAGTAAAACTAAAATGATCCTAAACTAATTATTTAAGAAAATACAATCAAGAAAACAACTTCTTGAAGCAGATTTAAAAGAAGAAAGGATATGAAGATCCAGTCTCCTTTCTTTCCAAAACAGGAGGAAATGATACAAAGATTCAATCCCCTTTATTTTTAAAACAAAAGAGGAAAGGATACAAAGATCCAATCCCCATAGTTAGCAACAACAATCCCACAATAATGGAATAATCCTATCACTCATCAAAGAAGCAATTGCAAAAGAGTGACTAAGCATACGCAAGAAGAATAAAGGGCAGAACACCGGCCTAAATACATACCTGCAGTTCACAGTTGAATCGCCGCTGAAGAGGACTCGCCCGCCTCCACTACCTGCATCTCCGCCAACTTCTACTGTACTACTCACTTGGATGCCATAAGATCTAGAGATTTGAGAGACAAAGATAAAAAATTTCGCAGGAGAGCGATGATAAGGATTTTTGAATTGAGGGTTAGAGCAAAGAAAGACAGATGAAAGGGTTTTACCTTACACCTGAAGTATTTAAGAGAGAGAATCCCAAAAGATGTGGTGGAAGATCAGGCGTTACCAAAAAGATATGGTAACTGGGCCGGACTGACCCAGTATTAGCTCTGCCAGAGCTTTTCAAATGACTGGGCTAGACTAGGTTAGTCTTGCCAGAACAGAGTTAACTTAGCTCCAATATAACTATTTAGTTTCGCCAGCATATCTCATCTAGGACAAATGCCAATCAAAGAGGCACTGTATAGACTACACAAAAAGAGTTCAAAGTATTCTAATATTCAAATATGATTGATCTTAGAAACTTTGAAGGGGGTCATATGGGCCATAAAAAATCGTGTCCAAAGAAATTATTCATAAGTTAGAAGCCAACACAGTGACCCAATGACGAGTTAACCTCGCCAAAACGTGATTAGCCTCACTAGAAAATGGCTAGCCCTACCAGAACATGGTTAGCTCTGCCAGACCAATTTACTCTCACCGGAATAAAGTTAGCTTCGCCAAACCAAGTTAGCCTCTCCGAAATGAAATTAGTTTTGCCAAACCAAGTTAGTCTTGCCAGATCATAGTTAGCTCCACTAGAAAGAAAAGTACCCATGCTAGAAAAGTTCAATTGATCTTATCGTTAACCTCGCCAAAGGAAATTCAAATATATCCGATCGTGGGTAAAAAAGCTACCACGATCTCCTCAAATTGAGTCAACGGTTATGGTACCCTCCAACTATAAAAAGTAACACCAGGCCTCAAATGAGAGGGTAACACGGTCGAAAGAAAAAGGAACGAAGAAAATCAAGGAGAAAAAGAATTCAAGAGAGTTCATTTTCATCCAAGTTTTGTCGGATCGTCAACATAAATAAAAAGGATCATTCTGATCATACTTTTACTGTCACACTTCTCAAAATCAAATTGTAACCTTGTTCTTATACAGAGTCATTAACTCTTAGCAAAGAAAGTAAATCTGAAGTGTTGCAATTTCAATTTTAATTATGTACTGTTTTTTGTTCTCGATGACAACTTTTCATTTTGACATTGTAAATGATGAAAACAACATTATTTAGGAATCAAACAAGGAATTTAGCTAGAACATGCTAGAGTCAGATTTAGAGCATTGAGAGCAAGTCGCGAA
The DNA here is from genome assembly GCA_036321105.1 of Dracaena cambodiana. Taxonomy (NCBI): domain Eukaryota; kingdom Viridiplantae; phylum Streptophyta; class Magnoliopsida; order Asparagales; family Asparagaceae; genus Dracaena; species Dracaena cambodiana. Next base: position 28,800,765 of record JAYEPQ010000014.1, read on the forward strand.
GATACGGAATCTTGGAGTAGTAACATGCATGAGAATTGTTAGGCAACAAAAACTACAAAACAAGTAGAGATGCACAAAAAGTTGATGGGGTTTATCAGAGACAAGTCTTTGGCCAACGTTCTTGGTGGAAAGCCGGAGACAAGTTTTTGACCAACGTTCTTGGTGGAAAGTCAGAGACAAGTCTTTGGCCAACGTTCTTGGTGGAAAGTTCGGGCACACCAACTAGTCATTTATATTAGAATTTAAGTACAAAATCTCTCAAAAGCTCTCTATCACTATCTCAAGTTACACGCTCTCAATCTTTCAGGAAACATCTTTCAGGAAACAATAATGTGAACGCCATCTTCATAGAGGAGGGATATTTATAGTTATTATCATGCAGTTAAAAAGCGCAAGCATAGTTGAATTTGAATTTGGCTCAGATGTGATGTTCATTCATCATAACTGGACATAGAGTTTGCGAGGAAGTCTAGTTAGACCATTCTGAATTTGGATCAGAATTTTCAACCCGCCTTCAAGGCCTAGGAAGATTATTAGGTGTTTATATGATAGGCTATTTACCTTTGGATCTGTACCGGTTATAAAATATAAGGAGTCAAAAAATGTAACAACAAGATGCAAGCACACGAAATTTTCATCTCATCAGGTATATCTAGAAATGAAAACACAATGCACATGAAAAGGCAAACATATCGGAAAATAATATCATACTTTTTGTATTACAAAAAAAACAAAATATTTCACAAAATATATAGTTAGCTTACAGCTCCTTTATACATAAAAATGTTGTCCACCTATTTATCTTTGTCAATAAAAGATATCTCATATATAGGGATCAGTGGAAGGAGCTATGTTATTAACATTTAAACTGCAACAAAGGTCAATAAAGACGCGCTCACCAATGAGGTTGGGCAATGTTAACTGTACATATATTTACTATGAACCGAAATAGTTTCACCGTTAAATCGTTCGCAGAAGTATCGATCAATAGCAAAGAATTCCCCTCTTGACAAAGGCCACATTCCACTTCACAATCACTCCTTATCAATAGCTTCCACAATCTAACAGTAAAAAGATCCTCTCAGATCACAATAAAGGTTAAAATTCCTACTAAGAGTAAAACAGCACCATAGGGTTATAATCTGAAATTACACAGGGATTCAACTTCCTTTAAACCCCTTGATACTTGTTAATCCTCATCTGTACATACTCTGAACAACTCAGGTAAACTAAACACGGACATGTAAAAGGACGAAGAAGGAAAAAAGCATTTATCTGGACAGATGAGCAAGATAAGGTTGCAGTTTCATTGCCATAAACTAGCCTAATGGTTTCAGTTTCCCTTGCCTTGCAATTGAGCTCCTCATTGTCAGCTGCTGTTCTTTAATGGTTTCAGCTTCCCTTGCCTCGGAATTGCATTTCTCACTGTCAGCTGCCGACCTTTGGTATGGTGCGTGACGAGATCCCATGTAGAAGTTTCACAAAACCCAAGAAACTAAGCTTTCCATCAGAATGTCTTATCCAGTCCTGCAGAACGACATGAACAGGTACAGATGGACCAAGACCGAGTTCCTGAAATCAAAATAGGTATTAAAGGTGCAATGCACAAAAATAACAAAAAGCATTCCTTTTCTGTTTTTTGCGTGTCATCATACCGTTGCAAGCTCTTCAATCATGATAAGTCGGTTTCCATCTTTCTCAAAGAGTTCATAACCTCGACGAGCATGTTGCTCCCAAGTGTCCAGCCCTTCTAGCTGATACACGCTTATGGACGCAGCAGCAAACTCTTCAAAATCCAACTTCCTATATTGAAGAGAACTCACCTAGACAAAGATGAAAATAAGGAGATATAACAATAACATCTATCATACTGTTTGAATTCAAAAAGAAAATCTGAAAGAAAGATAGAATAACTTCTGAGATGTTACCATGTTGACAAAATCAAAAACTTTTGAGTCCTTCATTGCTTCAGTGGAGTTCTTCATCAAGGCCTATGTCCATTTAAATCCAAAAGTTAATAATGATGTGTATATATGTTTGGTGGTGGTGCTGGGGGGTGGAGGTGGGGTGGGTAGACCATAACCATATATGTGCAAAAAAATGAAATAACTGCTAACCAATTTTAAGTTCTGCAAGGAGATAAAGCCACTCTTGTTTGGTCCTAACAAAACAAATTGTTCCCGGAGATATGAGAGCTGAGCCACTGTTAAAGTCTTGGCGAGAGCCTGTGACATCATAACAAGGTAGTGATAAAGAAAGGTAAGTTTGTGACACACAGTATTTGCTTTAAATGCTTTCTGGTTATAACAGCTGCGAAGCTAGACTTGTCCAGAATAATATATAGTAGAAATAAAAAGGGGCACAAAAAACTAGACAGTCTATGAAAATGATAAACAGATGAGCTAGCACACGCATCTGATCATAAACCTTTAAAGTTCATAACATCATGAGCTCAAACAAAAAATTGAGCTGACGAAGATCGCAGCAGGTTGTCAATTAGATACATGGACTGCCTATAACCATGCAGGCCAAACTATCTTTAGCCATACCAGTTAGTTAAATTTTCAGAAGAAGGCTCCACTATGACTTACTGGGGTATATGAAGTTGTTTGTGACATATAGTAAAAGATACAGTCATCACATTGTTCATGTAAATCAAAATCCAAATTCAACTTCGTAACTAACAATCTATTGAATCCTTACAAAGGTAAATGAGACGTGAGTCACTAACTTGAGATAGGTTGGCAGTACAATAATAAATGATGGGCATCACCGATGCAAAATAATAATAATAATAATAATAATAATAACATTTTACATCAACAGCTAGATACTAGTAATGATCCAAACTATTACTCCCGCTTCCAACCAAGAAAGAAAATCTACCTGGGTTTTAAATATTTTCTTCCTTTCTTTCTTTCTTTTTCCTTCCTTTTTTCTTTATTGTTTTTTTTTCCCTTTTTGGGTATGTATATGTGTTAAGGATTGTTTTGCAGCAATAGCACATAAAGCTACTCTGCTAAAAGTAGAATTATCCAATTTCTATACATATGTAACTATTACGAATGAACTCTACATAAACCCTAAAGGGCCTAAATCTAATTGAAAGAATTGATTAGTGTCCACTTAGGTCCTGTTTGTGTCAGATTTGGCCCGAGCAATCTAGTTGGACGGACTTCTCCTAGGGGATGAGGCTATATTTATATATAGGAGTGGATGTTTTCCGGAGGACAAAGTTAGGGCAGAGACTTGTAACCTCACTATCCTCTATCTTAATAAAAGCACATGCTGAAATGGCTATTACCACCAAGGACGTAGATCGAGAACCTTCTTAATTGAACCTCGTCTCCCGTCTCTACTTTATTCTCTTGCTCACTCTTTGTTACTCATTTGGCCCGGATGAATTTCAATGCAAACAGCTCTATTAACCTGACACTGAATAACCAAAATTTGATCCGTGGAACCCAAACCTGTTTTTCATATGAGCCACAAGAATATATACCATAATATACTTACTAAAATTTCACAATTATTAAAATATCTACTCTTCATTTTCATGTAAGAATCCATTTCCACACATTTTTCTAGATCATTTCATGTGCTATAGCACACTTAATCATAACTCTGCTTTCCATGAATTAACTTGAAAAGTAATTTCAGATTTCATTGCGTCTCATTTTAAGAAATTGATGATCCCGACTGAACGCGCCCAACCCAATAAATCTGCCAAACCATGAAGTCAAATAGAACTGAAATGGAAACGAAGCATGAAATCCTTATGGCTACGGTGAAATAAGGCACTCGTCTAAATCATTACTGCTGTAAGAAACTGAACAAAAACAATAACTCTACGATTATGTAACTGAAGATGCTTCATTGAAATCAAGAGGGGAATAAGAAAATTTGAATGAAACAGAATGACAGTGGACCATTCTCAGTTACATTTCCGTTCCACAAGAGTTATGTCCACATTTAACTATCTCAAAAGAAAAAATTCACATATAATGGTAAATACACAATCTATATTCAAGACGAAAACCTGGTTGCAGTAATATTAAAGGGGTTTTTACATATCTGTCCCTTAAATCTTTAAAAATTAGAATTTAGTCCCTCAAATCTTCATATTTATAATTTAGTCCTCCAAATCCTTTAAGTTACCTCACTTTAGTCCCCCATCTATATTTTTGGCCCGAATTTCCCGTTATACCCTGAATAACTTTACTTTAGTCCTCCCTTCGCTCTTCCTCCTCTCTTCCTCTTCTTATTGGGTTCCTCTCTCCATTCTTTTCCTCTCTCTCTTCCCTCTTCTTATTGGGTTCCCTTGAGTTACTTCATATTAGAGATTAACTGGAAGGGAAGAGAGAGAGGAGAAGAATAGAGAGGGGAACCAATAAGAAGAGAAAAAGGAAAGGGAGGATTAAAGTGAAGTAACTCAGGGGTATAACGGAAAATTTGGGCCAAAATATGGCTAGGGGACTAAAGTGAGGTAATTTAAAGGATTTGGAGGATTAAATTATAAATATGAAGATTTGGAGGACTAAATTCTAATTTTTAAAGATTTAAGGGACAGATATGTAAAAACCCCAATATTAAAACAAAAATTACAACTCCCAGGTGTGTAACTGAACAACTAATAGAGGGCGCAATTATGATAAATTCTTAAGAGTTATTCTATTTCAATGATTTCCAAAATGGCTAGGATTTATAGGCCTATCAATCCCTATAACTGAAGCAAGTAAATAATGAATTATTTAAGAAGCCTACTGCAGAAGACTGCTCCTACTTCGACAAAAAGATGGAAACTATTCCGAAATCATTAACCATAATTTCCTACCACTAGCTATTTTTTTGTTATAGCTAAGTACCACTCAAAATGGGATAGAAACGTATGAACATAGTAATGTGCTCTCATTTTTCACTAAAACCCTCTCAAAAATTCAGATAGTAACCAACCTCAAACATTAATCCCCAAGCAGTATACCCTTTCTTCATATCACACACTAACTCACCTCAAATGTTCATTGATACTTCTCAATTATCTCTCTCTTCTTCCAAAAAGCCCTCCAAAAAAACTAATCTAGAAGGTGTATAGTTTGAGAAAGAATAGGCTTGCACAGAGAGAGGAGATGAAGTGAATGTTCGCTTCAGAGTACGTATTTTGAAGTGAGCATTGGGAGGCAAGATGATGCTGGATCTAGGATGTCGGAAAAATATAGGGTTGATCTGAAGAGGTTCGCATGGAAGGTTGATGCCAATTGAAGGAAGATAAAGAAAGAGATTAAGGCTACCTTATGGCATGAAGAAGGTTGATGAGCTAAATGTCGTAAACAAGTCATGTAATAGTTTTTATCCAAAAGCTAGCGGATGATATTAAGTAATGATATGGTAAAGGTGGATAGCAGCATATTGCAAATTGCTACGAGGTAGTTTTCTGCAATGGATAGCAGTTATTTGCTATAATTTAGTCTACAAAGTACTGTATTTCACCTTTTTTATCCCTAAAAGAAGAGAATTGTGTTCAATTTCTCAAACCTTTTAAATTTGCTTACATAATAAAATAACTCATCAATTATAATTGCATAAAAATTATATAGCTAGTAAATTGGAACTCCGCCAATATACTAAAATGATGCAATATTGTAGAGAAATTTAAGCAAATCAATATTTTTTACTATGATTTGGTCGAGAAAAAAATCAAATTACTGGTCCACAGATCACAAAGAGTAAACATTCTATAATCATAGTATATTTTTGTGCTAATGATACTTCAGGCATTTAATGAGGAACTGTAACGAAATTTAGGACTCCTGACAAACTTGAGCCATCAGTCTCTTACATTAGCATTCATTGTAGATTCACAGAGTCTGAACATAATGCATAATGGCTACGTCAGACTGTTGAGAGTGCAGGATGTTTGACACAAATACATTTTATAAGGGATCATATGAGGAGTTCTTTTAGCAACAAGAAGGCCATCTTAAACTGTAACTTATATAAAACCTAACATTTGCAAAGTACCATTTGATTATATCGATCCAGCAAACAGGTCGAATAGTTTAATCTGCAACCCACAACAGTTTGTATAGAAGTTGGGAATCGATTGTTCCCCAAAAGCAAACTCAGCTGATTTAAGGCTTTAAGTTGACTCATAATGATGGACTCAGATCAAAATTACATATCCATAACTATTAAAGCTGACATTCACCATAAAGCAAACAAGGATAATGAAATTAGAAGAAACGTACCCTAAGTGCTGATTTTCTTAAAGATGATGAACATATATAAGCTTTAACAAGCTTATAAATCATAATATCCAGAGGAATTTTCACCTCTTGGAAACTTTGGATCCAGGGATGACCTGTTCAATAAAACCAGGTTTAATTATCAACTCCTCATTGAACTTTGCCTATGTTGAGAGATATAAACACATACTGAGAGCCTGTGAAGCAGTCATCCTCTTTCGGTAATCCTTGTTCAGCAATCTTCCCACAAAGTCTTTAGCCTCTGCAGACAAAGAAGGCCAAGGGGCTTCTTCAAAACTTGGTTCTGCCTTCAGGACTGCTCTAAATATACCTGATTCTGTCCGAGCCCAGAAAGGGCGGCTTCCACACAGAAGTATATATGCAATCACACCAATACTCCACATGTCTGCCTCAGTACCATAAGATCTATGCAGAACTTCCGGAGCAACATAATATGCACTTCCCACAATATCATTCAGCCTTTCATCTGCACTTACCAATGAGATACTGTGTTACAATTGGACTAAAGATGATTAAGATGAAAATAGAGGGGCAAAAACGTTTAAATCAAACTTATTTTCAAATCACTAACCTGGTTTCACAAAGTCTGACAAGCCAAAATCTATAGCCTTCAAGGTAGAATTTTCATCCTTTGAAGTAAAAAGAAAATTCTGGACCAAAAAAACAGATAGAAAATTATCAAAAATGATGTGAAGAGAGGATTTGAGAATGGTGTTTTTTGGTGATTGGGTTGGGAGGATAGAGTGGGATGTACGTGTTACCTCTGGCTTGAGATCTCGGTGAACAACACCTTGAAGATGACAGAAAGAGACAACACTTAAAATTTGGACCATGACAGCCTTTGCATCGTCTTCAGAGTATTTCCCACCTCTATAAACAGAAAGAAAATGATAATAAATTTGATCATTCCCCAGTATAACCATTAGATAGCGAGTATCCAATGTTGCAATAATTGCCAATAAGTAGGTAGCAATTGTTTTGAACGATCAAAAGTCCTATGACTACATGGAAGCTTGCCATTAGTAACATAACTATTAACTGATAAAGTGGATGATTGTATATAAAAGTACCTAGATAATATTCTGTCCAGTAATTCACCACCTTTGCACAACCTGAAAAATAAGAACAAAAATAACTGTGAGTACAACAAGCACAAATACCTAGATGTTAAAGATTTTTATGCTCATATCTGTAAAAACTGGCTTGCTGACAGATATCTATCACAATACATAAGCATACAGTGCCAGCCAAAGTATAGTACTTGAATGCTATCCACACTGACATTTGTAAAAGGCTGAGAATAGAGCATGTTATATGTTAATAAAAATTTATACTAAAAGAACTAATTTCCCTACTGAGATGTTGTGAAACTATAAGGTAAGCACTAATCAATTTCCCCCCCTTATGTTGAAGAGAGAATTATTTTTGAATGCTATGGTCTGGTATTGTGTTGACATTAAGACCACATTACTATAATCTGCCTCTATGTTTAATAAACAAAGTAAAATTATGTCAATGGTCACTTGCAGTTATATGAGTTGTCAAGCTCGAAACATATTTTATTATGTCCAACTTACATTTGCTTTCACATGTATTATTACATCCAACTTATGTGTGCTCTAAGCTTTCAGTTGATTCTTGCTCATGTTTCCGATAAAGCCGTGGTCACAAATGCAAATCTGTACCCCAGAAACACATTCACATGCCATGGTGAAAGAAAAATAGGCAAACATGCATGTGTGCACATGACTTCGGTTCATTTATATATTCATGTTGTACTACATTCTAATTTTTCCAAAACTGGAATACCACCATGCCATGTGTAGCATCCAAAACTGCATTTCCTAGGCATCGTGATGGGGGCAATTAAAGACCAAGATTTGGTTAGAATTTGATTAGGAATTTAATTGGATATGATTAAATTTGATTAAGTTTTTAATTTTATTATTAGATTTTGGTTTATTGACATGTGTTGTGCAAGTAGTTTGTTTTATAGATAATTATGAACTCTTGAAGAAAAGAATGAAATATTGAAAATTATTTTAAAAAAATTGTTTTAGCATGATAATTTGCTAAACAAAAACAAATATTTCATCGGATTCATTGAGAATGGATAAGAAATCACCTAGCTTCTAAGGCCCAAATATATTTTTATAATTTTATTTCATTTCCAATTTCCCCAAGTTCCCACCAAAATCCTAATTCCCTCCAGCAAACCTTAGTTAGCTTCTATGTTGCATCACATCTCTTTGTAAGTATTGCTAGAAGCCTAGAAGGCAGGTGCAAATCCTAGTTTGCAAGTACTAGATAAGACAGTGCACAAAAGGGAATCAACAAAAGAGATATTGATACATTCTTTGTCCTCTACTTCTCATACATCTCATGATCAAATACAGTTTCCATCCCCCATGTCTCTCTCAGGTTCATGTGTTGTCAGAATAAAATATATTCTGACATGGCTACAACTGGGAATGACATCAGCAATAATTTATTTGGGAAATATAGATTATGCTTGATCTTAGACATATATTAAGTTCGCAGATGGAAAGGCTTGTTAATTTTGGTTATGTTGGGTTAAAAGATGACAAGGTTCCTCAACTATTGAGTGCGGACTTCGTCAAATACTGGAAAATATTTCTATAGGCAAACCTGATGCATGTGAGAGACAAGCAAGAATTTCTAAGGGAAGGGCATGAAAGGATTATAAATGGTACAAACAAAAGGAACAATGAATATCCAACTTATCAAACCACTAAACAAAAGTTTAATTTTCCAACAAAATGGAATATGGAGAAAAATTATACTGGAAGTCAATAATGAACAACGAGCAGATAAATGGTGATAAATTTCATTTGCAGACAATCACTAAAAGTAAATATGTAAAATACAAGCCAACAGCTGGGTGTGAAGTGCTTTGGTGCCATGAGACAAAAAAAAAAAAAAAACACTGCATCTACCATGAAGACGGTGTTACTTTTGTCAGTAGACCTTCATCCAATTCAATTCCCCCTAACCCAGCAATTCTTTGCACCGTCTTATCTAGTACTTGCAGATGTAAATCCCAGTTTGCATGTACTAGATCAGACAGTGCACAGAATTTTAGATAAGACACATATATTAAACCCAAGATCATTTTCAAACAAGCAACGATCCATCAAAAGTTAGATAAATGGATTGCTTAAAAACCAAGAAAAGCACACAGTGAAACTCTGTCACTGTGGGGTCTGAGGAGTGTCAAATGAATGCAATCTTCCCCTGCATTACAGAGAGGCTGTTCGCACAACCAGGACCACACGAATGACCAAATATCATGAAACAACTATACTAATATAAAAACTTAAAATGGTTGCAAATTCTCATTTTCGACCAGAATGTTTACATTGAACGCTAATTGGTTAATGTGTAATTGACATTTGAACCATAAGTACAGATCTAAACAGGAATAGATTTGGGGGAAAAAAAATGAATGAGAAATTCATACTTACTCCATCACTATGTACACATTGTCCTCATCCTCGTACGCATCATAAAACTGCACTAGATTCGTATGACCTGTTAGAGCACTCAATATTCTAACTTCTCTTCTCACATCTTCAATAGCAATTGCAGTGGTCATCTGCCAAGGCAGTAATTATGAGATTAGATGAAGATATTATGACAGTCCATTACAATCAGAAATGTTAGCACAAGAATCATAGTAAATGAAGTGCGGACACAGAACTCCATCGACCTTCTTTGGAAAGTTCCAATTCAAAACTTAAATTACATTGCTGACGATAAATCATAGCACCAAAGTTATCAGGTCATCAGTTATAACCAAATTCGAGGTAAACTTCAGTTCATAGTATGCTCTTGTTAATATGTCTCAGGACCTTTTTAAGACATGCTGTCAAGATTTAATCACTAGTAGATTGGTTTATACATTTGAACATCAAAAGAACCATCACATTTTAATCTGACTTCTTCTCCAATGACATCAACACCTAACCGCTATTTCATAAAGAAGATCCAAGTCATAAATAGCCTAAGAACACTTTGTAACATCTAAGAATAGGTTAATGATTATCAAGATGTGAATACACATATTAAATAAAAACATGTTTATAAAAAAATGATCTACACTGTGAACTATAACTTAGTCCATACAATGAAGGCTGTGGAAAAGGTCACTCTGGTTACATAACGGAATATTAAGCATCCTTATTGCTATCCTCGATTACTAATACCATTCACACATAAAATACTCAAGGAAATGCAAGTAAATTCTTAAACAATGTCAAATAATTAGCAACATGTAAGAAACCAAGGGAGCAAACACAAAAATATGACTTGAATTTAGTAATCGGAAGCACTGAGAACATAAGATTAAGAAAAGACCATGTAGAAAACCTCAAAGATCATAGAAACTATACTATACTTCTAGACAAGGTAATGCACCTTCAAACAAATCATGTTTTAGTTATACCGAATCCAAATTCATATAGAAATTTATGCTCCATTTTCTAACAAACGATGGTGCATGTCTACACAGTTCATTTCATGTACTCAACTGAAGCACAGTAGGTCAGATAAGCATCAAAAAATTCTCAATAACTGATGCAGAGATCAGATAATATATGCGGGGACAAAGGCCATTGCTAAACAATAAATACATTCATAGATGCCAGCTTTTCTGGCTACTAGACCACCTAAACAGGACTTAAGTGGCAGCCATCATAGGTGGTCCACTAGAACAACTCATAAATGAAAACCAGAGAAGCTGGCATAGCAACAAGATAATGAAAAAAGAAAAGATGTCCAATAATACTTACCACAATAGACAAAGAATATATTGAAGCATCAAACTCGAATAGAATATACAAAGAATGTATAATCACCAAATCAAGCTATAAACACCTCAGTTTCTCTATAACAGAAAGAGATTGATTGCCTATGATTGTACAATGCTTTTGGAAAACATAAAGATGGATCTCAATCAATTGTTCAACCAATAACTAGATCTGAATTCTTGACATGAGGTAAAGTACAGCCATTTGCATAAAGTAAAGAAAAATGTGTCGATGTAAAACATCAACAGATCTAATTGAGGAGAGATAGAATTACAAACCTTAGCCTTGGGGATGACCTTGATAGCCACCTCCTCCCCCTTCATCTCTCCCTTCTTCACCTTGGCCGAGCAAGTATACCCGAAATGCCCCCTCCCAACCTCTTCACCAAGCTCATATTTCGAGAAGAATTGCTTTGAAAACCCAAAGCTCTTGTCCAGACCCAGCTCAACCTCACTCCCTTCAGGGATGGAAGCCTCATTGGGCTTCACGGAGCCGTGGCGGCGGGCTAGAAGGGCCTTAATGTGCTTGGCTGGGGACGGCGGAGGGAAGGGGCGCTTAAAGATCCTCAGCGGCGTAGAGCTTACGCTCGAATTGGCCGGGGAATTCTTGTAGGAGCCAGGCAATGGGCTGGGGATGTAAAAAGGAAATTTTGATGTCTTGGGGGTCTCAGGTTTCGGCAAAGGAGGAGCCCCATTGCTGGGGATCTGTTGAGGGATCTGTTGCTGCTCCTCCTGTTGAGGGGAGGCTCCTCCTCCTCCTCCTTCATGGGTTGGGATTGGTTTTCCATGGCAGAGCCCCATGGAAAACAAAGGGACAAAGATCCAAAATCAAAGAGAAAATGACTTTGAAGTTTTGGATGGCTGTCGGTAAATAAATAACAAAAATAACAAAAAGAAAAGTTGCAATTCTACAAAAGAAGAAACTCCATAACAACAAACAAACAAATAAACACAAAAGGAGGAGAATCGGGGAGAAAATATAAAATAAAAATAAAAATTAGAGCCTTAGCAGAGTCACCTGAGCATCATCACACTTTGTGCAACAAGAAAGGAACCAGAACAAAACCGGTACGAATGAGAACTGAAGTCATCTAAATTTACGATGGGGGTGCTGCTAATTCTAGCTTTAGGGGATGCCCAATTCAGGAAAGGGGACCACAACAAGAACCCACCCCAAAAAAACAAGGAAAAAAAAAATCAAATTTTGAGGGAGAAAGGGGGCAAATTCTCAATGAATTAAGATGAATCTAGTGGATTGGGAGGAAACCCAGATGGGCAAAAGGGAAAGGCAGGTGAGATGCTCTCACAAGAGGAGAGGAGGGGCAAGGCAAAGAAAGAATAGCGAATAAAATAAAAGAAAAGAAAAAGAAGAGATAGAAGAGGGGGGAGAGAGAGAGACAGACAGAGAGAGAGAGAAAAGAGGGTCCTTTGCTTTATTTAGCTCTTGGTTTGGGGATAGTTTACAGGGGAATTTGTTCTGTCATTAGAGAGGGGGAGAGAGAAGAGGACGCCATCCCTATTCTCTCTCTACACTTAATATTGAGAGCGACGCTGCTTGTGGGGGTGAATGGCGTCTCACTCACTCACCCCAGCCTGTACTTTTTAGCTCTCTCGCTCAAACACTCTAACTCAGCAGAAAACTAATTAAAAGGGAGTTAATGTATATTTGCTCAGCTATTATTCCTTCTAACCACAAGACGCACAGCACAACCTATTATTATTATTATTATTATTATTATTATTTTGCCTGGGACACCAAAGAAGTTGACCTGCTCAGTGGGTAGGGTTCCATTTGGGTTGGGCTGGTTTCAACAAGAATTTTTATGGCCAGCAATCCCACTGCTTCGTTGTCGGGCTGCATTGGGTTCTATTTTTTTTAACTTTTGTTCAGAGAGTTGACTAGAGATATATCAGCCTTCTATGCAACTCATGTATCTATCGATCAAGAAGGAATATGGAATGCAACATAAATTTTTTAACGGTTATACCGTTATAATAACCCCTCTTTTTTTTATTATGTATCAATCGGGTTACAAATTCTAATTCGGCCATATTAAGAAGCAAATTGACTTTGGTCAACTTGACTTGAATTTTATAATCCAATATAAAATTCTGACCCCAGATTATCATCTTTTTAATATTTCTAATATTTTGAAATTTTCTGAGAAAATTAAAAAATTAACGAAAACTTAATACTGAAATATCTAGGTAATTTCTTTGGTATTTTATATATCATAACCTACACCTAGGAAAACATAACATAAATTTTCAAGCACTTTTCTCATCTATACTTATATTATGTATAAATTTGATATTTTTTTATGAACGGAGCCATAAGTGATGAAAAAAAATTTAAAATAAAATTCCATTTAAATGACTAAGGGCACTTTTATCGGTTTTTCATGGACACACCCCATGCTACGGCACTGTTGATGTGTAGGATAGGAGAAGAGAGTAGTAATAATGGGAGGTTAGTTAAGAGTGGCAACGAGGCTGTGCAACCCATTGGCCTGCCTGGTATGGCACATTTATACATATATATAATAGGTGGTTTTTACAAGTGGAAGAGATTGATTGGTGAGACAGAAAAAAGATAATGGAAATGATGAGAAGGATGGTAGGAAATATATGGAGAATGGAGTGGAGAGTGAAGGAACCAATGCCTTTGCTTCATAACTTAATGCTCTATTTATAAACGCGAGTTGTTTCTAGCTAAAGCATCTTCACATGTCTATATAAGATAGGTTGAAGACAGTACTTTTAATTGATTTGAGATAAGCACTATTGTGAGGTTGACATTAACTTGAAGGAATCTTGTTGTAGTTTTAGGTAACTATTTCTAATATGACAAAAGCTGGAAAAATCTTGTTGTAATAGATTTTGATGTGATAGAGAGTTATCAAAAGCTGAGAGTCTTACTGTAGAATAATATTATTAGATTTCAAGCAGCTAACTCGAGATATAAACTCACTATATGCAATTGATTAGATTGTGGAATTCAGCAGAGTCTATTAATATCACTAAGTTTGCAGATGTAGAATCATCCTATCCAATTGGCACGATTTTTATTTTTGGTGGTTCTTCTGAGGCAAGACTTGTCTTCGGAACTGATTTATACATAAGCATAGAGAGTGGCTTGAGGATAAAAAATACACAGGGTTTGAACGATATCTTTATCGATTTTATTAAAATTATAAAGGAGAACTTATGTGGATTTATAGATAACAAGGTCCAAGAGGAAGAAATCCTTTACGGTTTCTCCAAAATTGAGCTATACGAGATATAAAAATTCGAAAAATACTGCAAAATATTTTCAAAATATTTTTATACTAGAATATAATAAGGCATAAAATTGGCTCGATCCATTTTTTCATAAGCCCCCAAGCTCATGGAATGCTAAAACATGAAGCAAATGTCTATACTATCTAAAACAAATTAAGGACAATCTTGCACACCAAATCCAAATCCGTTGAGCCTTGAAAACAATACAGGACAATTGTCTTAATATAAAATATTACAAGAAAAAAAACTCTATCAGTAGTTCTCTCATGAGAGAAAGTGTTGTGAAAAGATAATTAGTGAAAACTAGAAGATGGAGAATGAATCACAAGAAAAGAAACAAATAAAGTGAAAGAAAAGCGCACTTCTAGAAAAATACTCTGGTGGAAGCCGTGACGGAAGAACAAAGGATATGTCAGGAATAATAAATATGTGAAAAAACGTAATGAGTCTTCCCTTCAGAAAGCTAAACAAAAGTTATAAGTACTTTGTGTGTGATGAAGAAAAGCATTTTGCCAGAAATTGTCCCAGAAAGGAAAAAATACTCAAAAAATAATAAAATATCTGGAAGAGTAAGATTTTAAAGTTTGATTTAGAGAAGAACTCTCCTCTTCAGATTTGGTATTGTATGAGCTCAATATTGAGAGTAATTCGGATTGAATTGGTCTCTATGATGAATGATTAGCCATGTTCCACCATTCCCCTAATATCATAATTAGACAATAAAACACTAGAAGATGCAGTTGGACAAAAAACAATTTTCAGCTTAAAAGACATTGAGAATATTAGAAGGCAACAATAAATTAAAAAAGCACAAACATATAAGGTTTTACATTTCAATTTCCTCTCAAGAAGAATAAGTGAAAATTTCACTAGAAATACAACGGCTAATTTATCAGCTGGATGGGGAGTAGACATTCCCATCTTCATATGTCCAGGCACAACCCCCAAGAGGCAGGCTAGGCTGGGCTGGTACCCAACCTTGGCTGGGTCGTGCCTGGACCTAGGTGCACTGGCCATTGACACATACTAGAGCAACACGCTTTGGGTCACGCCAAGCACGTTACCACCATGGGTACGGCCTGCTTTTCCTGCAACAGCTAAATTAGCCGTTACAGGGGTTTTTGGTAATTTTTTTGCAAAAAACCCCCCCAATGGCTAATATAGTCGTTGAAGGGGGTGTTGCATTTATTTATTTATTTTTGCAAAACATCTCCCAACAGGTATTTTAGTTTTTGAGGGGTGTTTGGAAAATAATAATAATAATAATTGCAAACAACTTCTTCCCTAGTCCTATAAATAAATACCCTCACTCATTTCCTCCAACAATCTTCTCTCATCCCTCTTAATCTCTTTAATTTCTAAATCTCAAAAATACTCTAGAAAATTAAAATCAAGATCAAGGATTAAACAAATTCAAGATCAAGGCTCTCAACAACATTATCTCCAAAACTCTCTCGACATCTCAAGCTTCATTTCTCAACTTTCAAGGTAGAAAAATCTACTTCGTCTTTCAAGATTGAGGTTTTTTAAGAAAATTTTTGTAATAATCTTTTAAGTTTTAAAATTAAAAATGGATACAAACTCCTCTACTGCTAGTTCTATTCAACTATTTAGTCATAATTTTAATATTTTTTGACTTCTAAAGAATATCAAGATTTACAAGAACCTCTATCCGCATCGATATTCCACTCTCTCAATCAAAATTTTATGATTACACCTCTTAATTGATGAATCACATTGCATCTTTTAATGTTCCTATTGAATCTACTACAATTTCTTCTTCTACATATGATACACCAATTTTATCTAGGACTTCCAAATCTAATATTTGGAATTATTTTGAAAAAATTTAAGGTGTTGGGAAGGCTATATGTAAGTATTGTCAAAAAATTTATCCATTTTGAAAAAATTATGACCATTTAAAAAGATATTACGAAAAAGTACATTCACCTAATCAATCACAACAAATACATATTAGTACTTATGGTGGCAATATAAAAACATATATATAATCTTATTTCAAGTAAAGATAATTTATGTTTACATATCATTCAAACTGAACAATCTTATAGTATGGTCAAAGACCATATTTTTGAAAAATACATAAAAACAACATATAATTATGAATTTAAAAAGTTCTAAGGAGACATGAAAATCTCATATTTATAAATTGGGGTATTTACAGGTTTGTCCCTGAAATCTTTATAAATTATGATTTAGCCCCCCAAATCTTCATATTTAGGATTTAGTCCACCAATTCCCCTAAGTTACTACAATTTAGTCTCTCCGTTAGTTTTTCCATCCAAATAAATGGCAGATTTAATTTTTATTTTTTTTAAATAATGAAATGACTTAAATATCCCTATAAAGAAAAAGGGGATGAATAGAGAGATAGAAGAGAAGAAGAAGGGGGAAGCCAATGAACCCAATGAAGAAAAGAAGAAGAGAGGAGGAAGAGAGAAGGAGAAGAAAGGAGGAAGAGAGAAGGAGAAGAGAGGAGGAAGAGGGAAGGAGAAGAGAGGAGGAAGAATGAAAAAAATGTGAAGAGAGGAGGAAGAGGGAAGGAGAAGAGAGAAAGAAGAGGGAAGAAGGAATTAATGAGGGGTAAAATGGGAAAATCAGGTCAAAAAATAAACTGGGCTAACAGAAGTTGGGGAGAGCGACTAAATTGTAGTAACTTAGAGGATTTGAGAGACTAAATCCTAAATATGAAGATTTGGGGGACTAAATTATAATTTATAAAGATTAAGGGACAAATTTGTAAATACCCCTTATAAATTTTATGAAGAATAAAAACAAAATTTAATTGCTACACTTTCTTCTTTACTTTATAGAAATTCTGTTACTTTTGATTGTTGGGGAGGTTTAAATGGTAATCATTGTCTTTGTATTACTTCTCATTATATAATTGATGAACAAAAAAAAATTATTAGTTTTAGAAAATTTGAGTTTTCTCATACTACATCAAACCTTAGCCACTCTCTTATGGCTATTTTTACAATATTCGAAAGTGAGAGAAAAAAATTTTCCTGTTTATTTTGATAATACTTTTGAAAATACTATTGCAGTTAAATATTTAAAAATTATACAAGACCAATTTTGGATGGAAAATTATTCTATATGCATTGTATTTGTTATATAATAAAATTGTGTATACAAGATGGGTTAAAACTAGTTAATGATTTTGTTATTAAACTAAGGAATATTATTTCCTTTATGAGATTTAGCAATCTAAGAAAACAAAATTTCAAGGGTATTTATTCCGGCATTAACCTAAAATGTAGAATTTTATCTCAGGATATTAGAACTTGTTGAAACTTTATGTATCATATATTGAGTGCGTGTCTTCCTTATAAAGCTACATATATTTACTTATTGATATGGAATTACAAATATGCACTAAGAAATCATACAGATCTAAAGAACAAGACCAGAGCTTCATGCATAAGAAATTAGAAGCATTATCTTACTGGTTTGTCACCAAATGGCAACAATTACTGCCATTTGGCAGCAAGGAGGGGACCGCAAGCTCTAATTTTTTTTACAGGATATTCAATGTAATTGTATAGCTATTCAGTTGTAATATGATTAGAGTTTGGTACTTAAGACCTATATACTGGCCTATCCTTATATTTTAGGGTTTTTTATGCACTTTTGGTTGAATAAAGATTAGAGTTTTGCTAAAAGGGTGACAACCGCAATCCTGAGGTCCAGAGGTGACCCCATTGCTGTTCATTACTTTCTAGTAAATAAAAATCTTTTCATTGCTTTTTAGATAGATTTAATTTTTTTTCTAGTTAATAGCTTTCAATGAAAAAAAATAGAATTTTTAATGTTTTCTAATAATAAAAATATGATTTTGATAGTTCGTAGCATGAGTAACTAATTTGTATTAGCCCTAAGAAGTAGATGAAATTATTTTAATAGATCTAACATGGATTTATCGCATCTTCTTCCTAAAAAAAAAATAAAGTTATGATTTTCTACAATAAAATAAAGATAAAACTTCGTAAATCATAAATCTTTGATAAATTATACTTTATTCATATTTTGATAGTCTATATTTAGATGAGATTTGAAATTTATAGTCTTTATTTATCTATAGAATTATTAACAAGATTTTCTTATAAATAGATTGAAGAGAATAAACTTGTAGATCTAATATCTTTGATAGGTTATACTTAAGTTTGGTTTTTTGATAACCTATACTTAGATTAGCGTTTGAAATTTATTTCTTTACTTTTGTTTATAAGATTATTTACTAGATATAATTTATTTTTGTGAAAGATGCTATCTTTGATGATCTATACTTGCATGACACTTGATAGGTCATACTTAGGGGCTCTTAATTAAAATTGAATTAAAAAGATCACTTTTTAACGTGTTTACTTGATTGTGTATGATTAAAAAGTTAGGAAGAAAGAGATAATTTATTGTTAGGCTATTATTTTAATGGATTCGAAATCCTAGGCTAACTTTAGGAACTTAAGACTAATCCATTCAATCTAGACTCTCATAGTTAATTTGATAGAATTAAAGAATTTGCAAGATAGTAAAACACTCTAGATCCCTATAGAAACAACATATAAAGTGCTACAACTAACACTGTACGCTTGCAATAAATTATTGACATCAATGAAACATGTTGTTATCTCATCTGCTCAACTATCGGTAGGTCTGGGGTTCTTCCAGTTTGTATGATGTGCTTGTCACCAGCATCAATGTAGGAAAATGAGAATATTCATGCCTGGAGTAGTGTCAGATAACCAGCTATTTGAGTTGCATGTACACTTGATACCAGACCAAGTTGTCTATACTGGAAAGCTAGGCCTCTGGCATCTCATGCGTATGTACTAATGGCATACATACCAGTCAACAGTGCCAAATAATCAACAGTCACCCTTATTTGGAAAATGGGGTCAAAGTTGAAAATTTTGTGGTGCTCACTAAGAAAAAGCTCCAGGTTTTAAGTTACCTGGTGCTCACTAGGAAATTGGTGCTCACTAGGAAAAATGTGGTGCGCATTTAGAATTTTCCGAAAGAATCCTCAAGTATGAATATTAGTCTATTTACAAAAATACCATTATATACATGTATAAGCATTAAAGTTGATTTTTTTCCTCTTTCTTCACAAAAATGAAACCATCCTCCCTTGCTTCTATCAGGACCAATTAGGAGGAATATTTGAAGAGTTTTTGAAGAAAATTTTGACAAATAAAAGAAATTAGGGGTAAGTAACACCTATTCCTCTCTGGTTCATTCATGGGTTATTTATTATAGCAAGTTTCTTTAGTTTATTTGGCTGAGCCACTATGAGTATAGTACATTCTGTTAAATACAAATTTATCTCTTTTAGTTGGAAAGTCAACACAATTAATTGTGATTAACAAGCCACCCGAATGACCATACTACATGATCTTAATACAACTCTTTTATATTATTGTTGTAATTTGTAAGTGAATCAATAATGAACATCTATTTTTATTTGGAAATTTTTATTTGTTGGACCATAACCATTCCTAGATTTTAGGCAGTATGCCTAAGGCAATATGAAGTGTAGTCTAATTGACTTTTATGATCACATTGCAATTTAATATGCATGTATGCATCTACAACAACAAAACACAGGTAGAAATATGTACACCGTACAATCAGACGATGTCTTTTACCATATGCAACATGACTTTTGTGTTCATATGTCTATAACTTAACTTAGCATATATAATAACATTTGATTTCTACATAATTTATTTCTTCATAAATAAATTGACTATTTTTACAATCATAACTCCAAATTTAAGCTTGAAATAATTTGATTTTGGACACAAAAGCAAACACACGTGGGGAGAAGGATAAGGTGAACTTAAGAAGTAATACAGAATGTGAATACATTATTCATTATGATTAATATAATCCCAGGATCTCTAAGCATCACCAATATTTTTGAACTGTGAACAGTGTTCCACATCTCTATATATGTATATATTTTGTACACACATTTGGGTGGATGCATTTGATTTCTATGTGAAATACATGGAAGCAAATCTCTTCCATTCAAATCCATTGTTTATAATTGCAATTTGCCCCAACTTTTTCTTTCAACATAATTTAGACCGTCTATAAATAAGAAGTTGATTATACAAGTGATGGCAGAGAGTTTTATTTAATACCTCAATTCTAGCACATATTTTAGATGGAGTAATAATAATATACTGGTGCATGCATGCATGCTAGAACACCACTGCAATTTAGAACATATTTAAGTGAATAACAAACAAAAAGTAGTAGTTCTTTTCTATATTTTGAGTACAACATAGAAGAACTTCTTCACATGAAAACACATGCTTATATTATATAATTTGGTTTCATTCTGACAATGTTAATGGATACAATAGAGTAAGGAAACTCTACTACTAGTCACTCTAATACCCATATCTATTACATGATTTTGACACCAAAGGTGGACATATCAAATACACAATGTCCTATAGGTACACGTGATAAGTGACATAGCATACAATTCTGCTAATCGACATATGGCACATAATGGATATTTAATCTGGAAATATGATGGCATAATTAATTCTAAAAGAATCATAGTATATATGTACTATCTGTATATGATCAGCTAGTTATTTCTGATTTTTGACTCTGATATATTTAGACATAAATAATTATATGCATGACAAATGGTATGTGAATTTGCTAATGATATGACACATTATAACATACTTGCACGACTATACAGTTTATATACTATATGACACGAGATACGTGGCACATGTACACAAACCAGATACATGACATGATTAAATAAATAAATACTTGAATACCAGAAACACGTTGGGCATGACCATTTATGGGAATATGACGACGAGATTCATATATCTTAATTATATGGACATAAATACTCGAGCTACGCGTGTACATGATCCCGAGTTAAATTAATTTGTGGATTCCAATTTCTACTTATAATGAACATGTATACGGTTTGATTTGACTAGTCACATTTTTTCTATTGGTTCATATATATCGTGTATCACATAGGGATTGAGAAAAATTACATGATGGATAAGAATTGCATCGTATGAGGATCTAGTTGGCCGTTTTTAGTTAGGTACTAAAAATTTATACTACAGCAGCTTCGTATAGTATTAAAGTACAGTCTAATAGTTAAGTTCCCATAATAGGTTACTTCCACTACTATTTCACAGTATGAGATTTGTCTTGTAGTATCAGGGATGGTAAGTGAGCTGGGCAGCCCGTCGGCACCCCTGGCCGACACGTCGCTTGGCATGGCTCGCTGGAGCCTTGTTGGGCTAGGCCCGGCACGGGGGCATGGCCCGAGCCATGTTGCTCAGGCTTGCAGCCCAAGCCGGCACATGCCGGGCCGTGTCGGGCATGTTTACTGCAGCAATAACTCTAAGAGCCATTGCCAGTCAACATAGGGGGATTTTTGCATTTTTTTTTGCAGAAAACTCCAACAGCTATAAATTAGATGTTGAGGTTTTACGCAAAAAAATTGCACAGTGCACCTCCAACTGTCAAAATGGCCGTTGGGGTTTTTTAATTTTTTTTGTAAAAATTATTCTCCTTCCATCCATAAATACCTCCTTATTTATTCAAATTCATTTTCCACACAATACATAAACAACTTACAACTCTCTTCATCTCTCTAATCTCAACATATATCTGTATCATATAATTCTCACTCTCTCAAATACAAAACTCAAATAACACAATTCATCAAGATTCAAACTCTCCACCCTCGAACTAGAAGAAAAAGAAGCAAGCTTCATCAATCCTCCTTCAAAGAGCAAGCACACTCAGCCTCTCTACTCTCTCTTTACAAACAAATCTCAACTCACAAGCTCTCATTTTGGCTGCAGCGTTGAGGTACACATTTTTAAAGCAAGATTTTATTTGGATTTTTCGTAATTTTTTGCTATGGATCATATTCGCCCAACGCTTCTTCTTCTCAAGCCGCGGATAGTATTTCTCCTTTTTTTAGTAACTAAAAAATATCATCTATTACAAGCACCGTTAGAATAACAACCGCAAGTTCCATATGTTGTAGCACATTAACACATTGCTTTTTCTAATTTGCCACAAGAAAAACCACTGAATTTATTCTTTTTGACCCTTCCATGGTGTAACCATCTCCTCTAGATCTTCCAAATCCGATATTTGAAATCATTTTGAAAAATTTATAGGGAAAGGTGTTAGAAAAATTAGGTATAAGCATTGTCAAAGAGTTTATTCATTCCCCTAAGGAAAGTAGAATAGGTCATCTAAAGAGATATTTAGAGAAAGTACACCCGCGAAATGAGCCACAACAAATACAACTAAATACATTTTGTGGTACTTTAGGAATATTTAAATTCAATCCCATAACTAGTAAAGAGCAATTAGCTATTTATATAGTACATATACCGAACAACTAATTCCTATGGCCGATGATCCAAAATTTGAAAAAAAAATTTAGAATGGTACATAACCCAAAATTCAAAAAAATCCCATGATCAACATGTAAATCAGACATAGTAAAAATATATAATGATAAAAGACAAACTTTAATTGTAATTTTAACTTCTTTTGTTTATAGAATTATCATTACTTTCGATTGTTGGAAGCGATTAAATGATAGTCATTTTTTATGTGCAACAATCTATTATATAAATGAAAATTGGTGCATCAAAAAAGAATATGAATTTCCTCACAGCACACATAATCTTTCTCAATCTTTACTTAGTTTTGGAATAGAACGGAAAATTTTCTCTATTTCTTTTGATAATGCATCCAAAATCACAACTGCAATTGAAATTTTAAAAAATTATACAAAACCAATTATAGAAGGAAAATTATTTCTCATTAGATAATTTTGCCACATGATAAACATTTGTGTTCGAAATGGATAAGGATCATAATTAAACTTAGAAATATAATAGTCTTAAAAAAATATAGTGGGTCAAGATGACAGAATTTCAAACAAATTTGTAAAAAATTTCAAACTCCCACCAAAAGTTTTACATAAGGATATGAGAATAAGGTGGAATTCCACATATAAAATGTTGAATGAGGCAATTAAATATAGAGATACATTATAATTATTTATAGAAATAGAATTGTCTTCTTGTCTAATGGATCCAAAAGAGTGGAAACAATTAATTTGCAATATGAATTTTTTAAGACAATTCGAAGTGTAACTAAGCCACTTTTTGAGACTTACTACTCAATAACACATATTGCACTATATTATTTAATTGAAACTAGTTCAGTTTTTGAAGATAATAGGCTTAACCTCATTCTCGTAGATATTGTTGGACCAATGGAAATTAAATTTAGTAAATATTTTTAAAAAATTCATATTTATTTTATTTTGCCACCGTTATAGATCATGTACTAAATTAGATGAAATTGAATACTTAATAGAATTATTTCATAAAAATATGGATTATATAACTAATGTTCAAGAATTAATAAACATGTTTATTATTATATACTCTACATATGAAGATATGTATGGTAACAAATTCCAATATAGAAGTAACCAACCTGGCTTTGATGATACTAATACTTCAAACAAATTATTCTTAAGTTTATTTCATTGTAAAAAATCTAGAACAACACACGTTTCATTTAATGAACTTTATTACTATCTTGATAGAGCCAATGCGGATACTAATTTGAATAAACATTATGAAGTTTTTAATACTTTGGCCTAGTGAAAATAACAGGAGAAAATATATCATGTGGTTTTCAACATAGTCCATGATATATTAACCGCTCCCGTGTCCATAGTAGCATTGGAGTTTACTTTTATTGTAGGTGGAAGAATGCTAATGGAATGGAAGAGCTCAATGTCAGCAAATATATTGGAGATGTGTATATGCCTAAAGGATTAGCTTGACACAAAAAAAAAAAAGAAACCAAGAACTTGCAGACGAACTGAAGTAAGAAAATTCACCAAAAGAAGATTGAAAATTGAATACACCTATATTATTAGTTTTCATAATTTTTTCCTGTTTACTCTTATAATTTTTTTCTTATAATTTTTTATGACTCATAATTCTCTAGGAAGTAATATAAAGAAAAAGTTCAGAGTGATGACCAAGGTCCTCTCCCCTATTTTCGAGCTTATAATATCCAAAGCGATTTATATAGTAAATTTATAAATTTACCAAGATTGAATGAAATAAAATTCTATTTTCTTCCTTTTTTAGTTAATCATCTATTTTCACTATCTATATATCTATTGCATTAGTTAACTACTAATATAAGTATAAGTTTATAACTATAATTATAAAATTTGAACTCTAAAACTAGATTAATAGGAAAAAATAATAATAAATACACTGCCGGGGGTGGGTGACTGTGATCTAAATTGTACATTCCCAAATGTATCGACAAGTAGTATAAGGATAGCAACCTAAAATTGTTCTCTTGAGAATCATTTTAATTATTGTGTTGTACACTTAAAGAAACTAAATTATGAAGTAGAAAAGAAAGATTGGATTTTTATTAATTAAAACTAAAAATAGAAGATTTTTAAATTACTTAAAATAAATTTGTAGGTCAGATAAGTTAACTCTCGCATATAATAATTTACTGGATGTATTTATACTTTTTTATCTCAGTTGCATAGATCACATGACCTTCCTACAATCGAAAATATATCTTTAAAGTATAAAATTAAATAAAGTTGTAAACTTGATAATTTAGATAACTTTAAACCTATATGTATTTTGAGTTTATCAAAACATGATATAAGAATTTTAAAAATAAATATTTAAAGTTTAAGCATACACCGTACCTAAAGAGTTTATGGTATATCAAAAACTAAGTAATAAATATATCATCAAACAATAAATCATCCAAGACTCAAAGTTATATTTTAAACCTAATAAGATAATAGGGAACAAAAAAAATTAACTTTACGTAAATCTATCAAACGTGGTAAGCAAATAACTTACATACCAAATCTTCTAGGCTTTGTTACCTCATCTGAACCAACTCAAGAATATATAGCTGCTCATACTCATCATAACCATCAATATATGAATAAAGAAAATTCGTTTATTAATAAATATGAAAGAGAATAAAACTAAAAATATAAAACTCAATAATCTCTCTAATATCTCTCCTCTCTCTCTCTCTCAAATTCTTAATCACATCATATATTTGTAGCCTCTCAAAAACCCTAGAAACAATTCTATTCTAAGGAAACTTTTTTGATTTACTCTCAAAAGCCTCAAATTCAAGCTTCTCGGTCGTGGCTTTCTAAAGCTCCATCGACAACCGCTCACAGATTGAGTCTTAGTTGATGGCTATCGACAGCTGATAGATGGCTATTGATAGTCAAACCTGTACATGCACAGCTCTAGACTGGTATTTGAGATACACTTTGATTTTTTGATTTCCTTCCACATAGAACCCTACAAAAGGACTATAAGACACTAGAAAATATTAAAGTAGAGAATTTGATTAATAAAAATAGTTTTATTAATTTTATATATTAATCACCAAAATGGGTTTATGAGTGAAAAAAATAAACTAAAATAAATACACTTTTTACTCATAATCTCACCCCCAACTTAAGTTTTTGTTAGTCGTTAGCAAAATTATCAAATTAAGAAAATAAAATAAAATCCTAGCTAAAAAGAAAATAAATCCTAACTCACTCTCGTAGGATTCATGATTGCAGTTAGCATGTGTAATAAGCCATTAAACCTCTAAGTTACCATAGTGGTTGAGTATTGTCTCGTGAGGGTTTTCAGTAATGTTACCCACAAACATCAAGAAATATTTGGTTAAAGAAATAAATAAAATGAAAAATAAGGATAAGTGTAAAATAAAAAAAGAAAAAAATATTATATATCTTATATATTTTTTCTCTTTTCATTTCTTTTCTATATCAAGTTCAATTAGAGATATTGATATGGATATTTATAAAGATATCAGCCTTAACAAATCACTTATAATCTAATATCTTTATATACCTATCATGATTATTTAAATCGTATTGTAGATATATTTTTACTTTCAATTATCCTCTCTTGTGCACTCTTGTGATCATTTATATGAGTCTTGTCAAGTTTCAAACTCCAATCAAACTTATAGGAACATTTTTCATATACATACATATATATACATGCATATATACATACATACATACATACATATATATATATATATATATAGAAAAATAAAAATGAGTTAATTGCTCATGCAAGTTATCTGAGTTGCAGTTCATTTTCACTATCTCCAATAAATATTTTAAAAATTTTCTTTTGGATTATGATCTCGATCTTTTAGGGTTCACTCATACCCAATTCTTGAGTTTTACTTTTTATTTGTTTCTCCATCAAGTTGACAAAAAATTAATAGTTTCAATGAATAAAATATTTTGTATCTGCTTGATAAAAGTGTAAATGAACTTCAAAATTTATGAAATTTAATCTTATTAAAATTAAAAAAATAAAGATCCTATTTTTTGAAAAAAATTGAAGAAAAATCATTGGATTATTATATTTTTGGCGCTAGCTCACATAACTTTTCCTGAGCTAGCGATTCACCTACATGAATAAACACTTGACTTTCATGTAAACATATATGCTTCTCGAGCCACAAATGCCTAGTTACTTTGCTCATGTTTATAATGAAAATCCATAACTATCGTTCATGTGAATATGCAAGCTTACTGAGGCGTACGAACCCAACTACTTAATATTTACTTTTTCTATTATTATATATTATATATATACTTTTTTTCAAAGAATATTGCCTTAATGCCAGGCTCACATATTTTGTTAATATAATATGTTTATAAAAGATAGACCTTCTTTTTAAATTTTCATCTTGTTATCAACTTCTTATGACTCATTGCGTAAGTATTTAGAGTACACTTGACTCAAACTTAATGTATCCATATATTTTATTGTTAGATTAAATTTCACAAACAAGATTACATAAAAACTATTATCATATAAGTATCAATATTAAAATGTCAATCTCATAAATATAATGTAAAATACTTCTAACCTCACTTTTTACTTAAAAAAAAAGGAAAATTTTTGTAAGTTTTTTTAATTTTTTATATTATTTTATAAGTTATTAGTTAATTGTGATACATATGATACAATAAAGTAAAATGTATCTATCCACCCTTGAACTTAAATTATGCAGTGTGCTCAGTGCATCATATGCAAACAATACATTAAGAAAAATTATAAGAGGTTAAGGATAGAAAACACTTGGTTTTATCAATTTTTCAGAAAATCCGCTCTTTCAAATAGTTGATGTTGTTGATCATTTCCTTTTTTTGCATTTGTAACTTTGATACCAACAGGATCCTTTGGTTTGCTAGCGCGTCTGCTTGTCTTCATCAATAGAAATAGTAGCATCCTCACTAGCCATACATCGGTATATCTTGATAAGGAGCCGAAAATTGCATTCTTGACTATACTCGGCTCGGGTCTGCCATGTCTAGATGACTTGCAGTCTTTCGTTGAATGTGTTAATCATTCACATTATCGACTCATGCATAGCTTGGAGTGTAATTTCTGTTGATTTGGCTGTCTGAGCTGTTAAACCTCCTTGCCCTTGATTTTGTTCCCCAAAACTAGTCGGAGGGGCAACACCATCTGCTTGCTCTTGTTGTACCTACTGCTCCTACTGGGCTTGTCAAGCACTCATACTTCTCCGAATGGTTAAATCCAAAATGGTTGTATCGGATGGGTGGATGTGTCAGTTGATAACAAATCGATTATGTTGCTAATGCAGATCTTCGTTATCAGAGTCGACAGAACTAGAATTGACTTTGCCGATCTCGGGTGTTGGATACATTCATGGGTTTGCCCCATGCATTGGGTAATTGCAGAGTGCATGATGGAGGCTACATCGAAGAGGCGTTGTTCTAAAATTGTATTCATTAATACCACATCCCTTGAATACAATTAGAGAATAGATGTTGTCGGGCCAATCACTCCGCCATCCTCCAAAGGACACCGTTTTATATTGGCAATAACTGATTACTTCTCTAAATGGGCAGAAGCTGTCCCCATGAGAGAAGTGAAGACAACGGACGTGGTCAAATTCATCAAACACCACATAATTTACCGCTTCGGTGTGCCTCGATGGATCATCCACGACAATGGGCCTCAACTCATTAGTTAAGGTTTCGTGAAATTCTGCAGCAAGTTCAGAATTCAAGATGTGACTTCAACGCCTTATAATCCGGCAGCTAACGGATTAGCAGAAACTTTCGATAAGACGATTGTAGAGCTTCTACAAAAGTTTATTTCTTCGAGTCGCCGCGATTGGGATAAAAAGTTAGGCGAGTGTTTGTGGGCTTACCGTATGACAGTGCAAACTCTAACAAAAGCTACGCCCTTCTCTTTGGTGTATGGTTGCGAAGCAGTATTACCGTTGGAAATCCAAATCCCATCCCTGCGAGTAGCACTGGCTACAAAAATGACGACTGAAGAAAAACATCAAAAGCGGCTCCAAGAATTAGAGGCATTAGACAAAAAATGCCTGAACGCAAAGCAACAAATCGAGTTGTATCAAGCACGCATCTCGAGGGCATTTATTAAGAAAGTTAACCGAAGAACTTTCAAAGAAGAAACTTGGTTTTAACTGCCAAAAGACCAATGATCCTGATCCACAAGACTAAGGAAAAATTCGAACCCAAGTGGGAATGACCTTTTGTAGTAGAAACTGTCTACTCAAATAGAGCCTATCGCCTGATCAATCAAGACAGCAACTAGATGATGATGCCTATCAACGGCAAATTCTTAAAGAAATACTACATCTAGCCATCTTAAAAAATGGAAAGGCTAGTGAATCCACCGCCCAATACTGTCAAAAACAACCGGAAGGAGAAATTGAAAATTTCTCACCAACCCTATCATACTGGAGGTAAGAGTATGAAACCAGTCGCCCAATACCAAAAAGGTAAAGTAAAGAGAGAACGTTTAGCATTTAAGCCCAAACAAAACTCTCGACAACTCATTATGCTGAGG
The DNA here is from genome assembly GCA_036321105.1 of Dracaena cambodiana. Lineage (NCBI taxonomy): Eukaryota > Viridiplantae > Streptophyta > Magnoliopsida > Asparagales > Asparagaceae > Dracaena > Dracaena cambodiana. The sequence goes on from JAYEPQ010000014.1 coordinate 28,830,161, forward strand.
GAAAAGGCATGGCTAGCCCAACGCAAACGGTAATTGGTAAAAGTACATTAAATCCGTTCATAGCTGGAGATTTGCTAAAAATTCCGTGACAAATCTGTCGCAATACTATCTTATAAGGATAACTTATGACCCGATGCTCCAAAAGCAAAGGGGAGAGGAATTCAAATCCTCGATAACTCCTCATACTGAGGTAAAAGTATGAACCACCAAATGCTCCAAAAGTAAAGGGGAGAAGTAACGTTTGGCATCTAAGGCCAAATAGGACCTTCGATAACTCATCATGCTGAGGGGAATAGCATGACTAACCCAACGCGAACGGCGATTGGTAAAGACATGTCAAATCCATTGATAGTTGGGGGTTTACTAAAAATCTCGTGAACCTGTCATGTTAAGATCTTATCTCTGACAGCAAAATTTGAGCAATCACAAATAATGCAATATATGATCTCAACATGATCACTGGCTTTATCTGTCAGCCAGGCGAGTCATCAGCTATGTCTGTCGGCCGGACGAGCTACCTTATAACTTAAATCCAATCACCTCGGTATATTTAACAGTACACCTCTGCCGAAACTTCTTGGTACGTTTTCTAAACACTTCTGCCAAGACTCCATGGGTACGTTTTCTGAACACCTCTGCTCGTGGTTTCTAACCCTAACACGGTCATCTCAGTACGTCTTCTAAACACTTCTGCTGAGACCCTTTCGGTATGTTTAATAGTACACCTCTGCCGAAACTCCTTGATATGTTTTCTGAACACCTCTACTCATGGTTTTCTGACCCTAACTCGGTCACCTCGGTACGTTTTCTGAACACCTCTCTCGAGACCCCATGGGTACGTTTTCTGAACACCTCTGCCCATGGTTTTCGACCCTCACCCAGTCACAATCCAACAATCTATTAATGGTTACCTATTATGATAAGAAAGAATGAGCAGACAGCCCAACGCTCTTGAGGCAAAGGGCAAGAGGTAGTTAAAATTCTCGACTGGTCTTATCATACTAGGGGTAGAAACAATCCAATGCCAAAAAAAGCAAAGAGAGAAGGTAACCCATTAAACATACTAAGCAGTCTTGATGTGCTTAACATGATACCTCTGTCAAAACCACATGAGTACGATTTCTGAACACCTCTACTCATGATTCTTCAATCTTAATTCGGAGATAATTATCGGCTCTGTCTGTCAGTCAAACGAGTCATTGGCTCTGTTCGGCAATCCAAACGAGTGCCATCACAGTCAAAATACTCAACTTGTTAAAGTATCTTAAGTTCTATCTCTGTGAACTGATCCACCCATTCAAAAAAAAATTCCAAAGTATTTCAAAATTTCTATAAGAGACAAAATTTTGAAAACTTTGGAGGGAGTCTTGTAGAACAATAAAAATAATCCTGATCTAAAATTCGAGTTGGAGTTTGAGTCCAGATCCAAAAATTCGAGATCGAATCCAAAATCCGAGTTCGAATCCGAGTCCGGATTTAAAATTCGAGTCCGAGTCCGGATCCAAAATCTGAGTCCAAATCCGAGTTCGAATCCAAAATCCAAGTTCGAATTTGAGTCCAGATCTAAAATTCGAGTTCGAGTCTGAGTCCGGATCTAAAATCCTAGTCCAAGTCTGAGTCTGGATCCAAAATCCTAGTCCAAATATGAATCCTAATTCAAATAATAATAATAATAATAAAATAATTAATTAAAAAAAATTCAGCCTCGCACCCACGCGAGGCTGGAGCCTCGCGTGGAAGCAAGGCTGGAAAGAAAGACAAAATAAAAAAATAAAAAATAAAAATTGGTGAGCCTCGCACCCACGCGCGTGGGTGCGAGGCTCTCATGAAGGCCATGCAAAAATAAAAAAAAAAAGAAAAAAAATAATAATTGGTGAGCCTCGCACCCACGCGAGGCTCTCATGAAGGCCATGCAAAAATCAAAAAAAAAAAATTTAGGCACGAGCCTCGCACCCAGCCTCACATGGATGCGAGGATGAGGCCAAAAAAAAAAAAGAAAGAAGAGGGAGCCTCGCGCTCACCCAAGGCTCCCAGCCTCGCGTGAATGCCAGGCTCCCTGTATGCGCAGTGAGCAAAAACCGAAGGGGTGCTCAATGAGCAAAAATAAAAAATAAATTAAATCTCTCTCTATTTTTCATCGGCCCCGCCCGATTTCGCACAATAAGCCCCCGACTTCATGCACGGAATGTATTTTTGTCAAATCTCCAATTATTTTGCAATTTTTAATGCTATCTAAATTTTAAATTAGAATCAAATTAATTTTTGAATTAAAAAAATTCTAAATTAAATTTATTGGAGTTTGGATAATTTTATAATTTTTAATCAAACTCAAATAAATTTTTGGATGAAAAATTCCAAATTAATTTTATTAGAGTTTGATAATCATACAAATTTTAATTAAATTCTAATTTGAGTTTAATTGATTTTAGATGCAGAAACAGGACCCGATTCAATGAATCTGAAGAAAATAAAATCAAGAAAAAATTTGAATATCTCATCAAGATCACAAAGAGATTTCGATTCTATCTAAAAGGAAATCGGATCTTGTTCTCATCTACAAGAAAATTTCTTCAACAACCGGAGGCCTATATATACCCTCTAAGAGAACTTAGAAGGGACCTTTGGCAAATCGATCTATGCGCGAGAGTTGCAAAGTCTTGCAACCAAAAAAGAGAAGACTTTTGGCCAGATCTCTCTCCCATCCAAGCGTTCGTGCTTCCTCTATGAATCAACAGAGAAGAAGAATGAGCTCGCCTCCAACTATCGACGTCAGATCGTCAACGGGAAAAGAACCGATCCCCATAGCTGTCTCGAATCCCACATCTTCTGTAAAAGAGAGCGACGATCTATAAGTTTTCTCTGTCTGTTTTTATTTTCTTTTCATGGTAATTCGAAAAAGAGGAATTTTTCATATTCTGTAATTTTTCTCTGTCAATGGTAATGGAAAGATCCAACCCTGTTTCTACCGAAAACAATAATTGTTTATGAAAAAGCTTACCATTTATATGTGGAGATCGATTGTAAAATTAAAATAGTTAATTTAGACCTTAATTCTACAGGCCCATTATGAAAATCACAATAAACAAACTTGAAGTGTTAAAACGTGATGCATACGATAATTCATGCATTTCTAAGGAAAATATGGCATTACCAACACATTTCACGCCATATTTTTTAACCATCTGACAAAATTTTTCTTTATAATTTACACCTTTATCTATTTCTATGGAAATTACATTCTCGATGGACCGGACCATTTATTGTTAAAACTATATACTCGCATGACACAATTAATATTGAAAGCCCTAAGAATGGTACCACATTTAAAGTGAACGGAAAACGTCTGAAATAGTACTTGAAATTTCCAAATCACACAAAAGAATTTCGCGATTTAATAGATCCTCTAACATCTCAATAATACAAGCTTAATGGAAACACATTTTAAATTATTGAATATATGTACAACAATTTTTTTTAGTTGATACACCGTGAGTGCCAAAGTGAGGTAATATCTAAGCACTCTTTCTTAATTTCTACTTGTTTTTAATAGAATTAATAGAAATATGAATTCATTGAGAATAATGTTTAATTTAATTTAGGGGATGCTTATGAAATTGTCCTTAGTTTTAATACCTGTGATGTTTTCAACAAATTTTTCAAAATTTTCTAATTATTTTTTGTTTTTCTTTTGAAAATTTTCTATAAAAGCAAAAATATTTTCTAACCATAGTTTGGTTAGTAACTTTAGAATTAGGAACTAACAATTAGTTTTTAGAAATAGCATTAGTATAGGAATTAACTTCTCTAAAAATTATATATATATAAAATAAAAAATTTGGCTGAACAAGTTCTCAATAGAAAACAACTATTGAAGCCTCTGCCAAATTGACTGTCGACAGTCATACCTACTGATAGAATTCTGTCCCAGAGCGACTGTCGAAGTCGCTATCATGCGGCTGTCTATGGGTTCTTTTTCTCAAAAACCAAACCCTAGCCCTATCTTCTATAGCAGCCAAGGAGAAGTTTTGTCCCCTTTCGACAACCAAATTCAACCCTGCAAGTTTTTTTTTCAAATTTTCACAAATTATTAGGGAAGTAAGTCTTCTCTTCTCTAATTTTTCATGGATATTTTTCATAAAAAGTAGA